>VZSC01011615.1:3358-16093 GCA_013398225.1 Steatornis caripensis | reverse complement strand
TGCCCCCCCCCCAGCAAAACCTTCCCCCTTGGCCTCAGAGGTCCCATCCGCAGGTTTGCCTCTCTCTCCTTCTGCTCTCCTGCTCCCACGCAGGATAACGAGGTGTTAAGGATGCTGAGAAAGCACAAAAAGGGGTGCTGGAGGGGAAGGTGCCCTGATCGTACACCCATCATGTGGGTGGGTGGGCCTAGGCCGTCCCTCCCAGGGTAGTGCCGGTGCCTCCGAGCCAGGCTGCCTGGGCAGGAGCAGGGCACGGGGGAGCCAGGGCTGCCGTGGCATGAGGGCCACGGGACGGAGAGCAGCACACATCCGCAAGCAGGTGTTACTGCTGAAGCAATTCCTGCCCTGAGCGCAGCCCCCTGCCCCGTCCCAGTGCCCCTCCATCTCCCCCGCAGGGAGAGGGGACAGTTTGCAGGGCAGGGTCCCCATCCTGGCAAGGCCACCTTGTCACCTGGGCGCCTGCTGGGGCTCGAGGAGGAGGCAGAGCGGGTGTCTGCTCCCAGCCACGCTGCGGGCTGTCCCCCGCTGCAGCCTACTTTCCCAGGGATAGCTCCTCGGAAATAAGCAGGCTCTGTCCTTTGCCCTCACGCTTCCCCTCTGCCTTTCTCTGGAAAACACAGAGTTTGTCACCAGCTTCTCATCACCGGTCACTGTGTGTGCGGGAGAGGGCGGCCGCAATGGCCCCGGTCAGCAGTACAAATAAATGGCCCGAAACAAGATATGCCGGAGCTTCCTGGGATAAAAGAATTTCTAAGGAGAGGTTTTATTTTCCCCTCAGAGCCCCAGTCTCTCATGGTCTGGTCCAAACACAAAGGCTGTCCTGAATTTCCCGTCTCACTTTCTCTCCTTGCAGCTGGCGAGCTGGGTGATGCTTTGGGGCACTCCCACCCCTGCGCTGGCGCCTCGGCACACCGGCCTGCGGCGGTGGCAGGTCACCTGGCCTTCCTGGGCTCACAGTATCCGCAGACCAGTGGGCTCTGGTGCTGCCTCCCAGCCCCTGGCTGCAGTTCTGGGGGTGGTGACACAGATTTGGCAGTGAAATAAACTGGGGCAGCAGCAGCCGCAGGCTGCTCTCAGCTCCCCCCCACTACCGGCCTGGTGCTGGGGGTGTCTGCGGGTGCTCCCTCAAGCTGCCGTGGGGTGACACCAGGGAGGAGAGGAGCTGCCCAGCCCTGCCCCAGGCCACCTTGCCGGGAGCTGCCCCCCAGAACGGATGTGGGGGGCCCGAGATCTGCAAAGGAGCCAGGGACATGCAGCTGGGTCCTCCCCATCCTCATGAATCCCGGCTCGCTGGCACAGAAAGGGTCCTGGCCCCACACAGTGTATCATTAACCCAGAACTGAGCCATTAAGCACCGCAGTCTCCCAAGTCCCCATCGTTGTAAATCAGCCTTCCCCATAACTTCCTTCTCTCCTGCTACAGTTTAAGCCTGTGGCTTCCTGTCCTAATTAACCAATGAGGTTAATTGGCCCCCAGCCTCTTTACACCTCCAAGCCTCTCTGAGAGCTGTGTCACCACATCCCCTGGTCATGCATTGACCCTCGGACCCTTCCCCTCGCCACGACATCTCCCTGCAGCACCAGGGATGGGAAGCACCGACGTGGCCACATTCATGCCCCTGCTGAGGGCGGCTGCCCACCTGTCCCAGCTCCTCTGAGCTGGCTTTTGTCTCCTCAGCCCCTGCCCACAGGCCTGGGGTAGGCACTCGCCACCTACCCGGCACCCTATCCCTGTCTTTGTCCCTGTTCCTGTCCCATTCCCTATGTTTATCCTTATCTCCACCCCCGCCCCTATTCTCATCGCTATCCCTGTCTCTGTTCCCATTTCTATCCCTTTTGCTGTTCTCGTCACCATTCCTGTCCCCATTCCCTTCCCTATTGCTGTCCTCATCCCTATTCCCATTCCCATCCCTATCCCCATGCCTATCCCATTCTCATCCCTATAGCTGCCCCTGTCTCCATCCCTGTTCCCATCCCCATCCCTATCCCTGTCCTCATTCCCGTTCCTGTCCCATTCCCACCCCTATCCCCATCCTGTCCCATTCCCCGCCTTCCCTCCCTGTCCCCTCTCCCTGCTGGCCCTGCTGTGCAGCGGTGCCAGAGGCCCCAGGCTGCTCCCGGATGCCTCGGCACAGCCTGTGCCAGCTCCGTGCTCCGGCCATCTGTCCCCTGCCTGCCTGCCGTCCCACGCCTCCTGCTCGGGGCCAGGGGTCCCTGTCTCGCCTGCCCCAGGCAGCGGATGCCCGTGGGCGCTGGAGTGGGTGTCCCCAGGGAGGGGGCTGATGCCAGGAGGGAGCTGGGCAATGCTGGCAGCCGAGACGCGGGACGATGCCTGCACCGGGTTTGGTGGCCACTCGGTGCCAGCCCGGGGACCAGCTCTGGGACCAGCCCGCTGCCACCCACCCCGGGGAGCCCTCCCTTCGGTGCCCTGCGGCTGGGGGAAGCATCCCTGCTCTTCATAATCCTGCAAAGGCTCACAGCTGCCGGCCCTGTGCGCCCCAGCCTGCCCAGCCCTGCCTGCCCACCTTGGGGCAGTCCAGGGGGGCCGTGCCCGGGGCCGGGCCGGGGAGGGGGGCGGCAGGGCCCGTCTGACCTGCACAGCTGCATAGCTTGTCTCCAGCTATTAAACAAACTCCTCCATCTCTCCCCCCTCCTCTCGGTCCCCTTCCCGCCTGCCAGACGGCTGCTTAACCCTCTGCTGCCCCACTCCTCGCCCCACAGCCCCTGCGAAACAGCATCTGCCCCTCGCTGCGCCCTGGAGGTTTGACTCACAGGAGGGACTCCCCCAGCACCGCCGGTGCCCCCCAACCCGGCTGGGCAGTGGAGGGTGGCCCTCCGGGTCCCCAGGGTGCCCGCAGCCCAGCACCCTCCTGCGGAGAGCAGGGCAGGAGCGGGTAGATCAAGCTGGGGCTGCAGGCCCTGCCAGGCAGCTGCCTGCCTCGCCGGGCTTCGCTGGAGGCACGGTGGCCGGTGCTGGGCGCTCAGGGCTGGGAGCCCCTGCAGCGGGGGCTGGGAAGGGGGCACAGGGCTCAGAGGGTGAGCAGGGCAGGGGGATGCAAGGGCTGGAGCGGAGGCAGAGGGCCGCGGGGCTGCGTCACACCTGACCCACCCCAGCACTCTGCGCTTCCCACCCCGCCGTGGGAAGGGGAGCGCCCCAGCCCCCAGGGGAGCTCCAGCTGCAGGTCTGCCCTGCAGACGGGGCCCAGTAAAGGAGGCGGGTAGGAGTAGCAGCGATGGCATTTCCCCCCCGGGGTGGCTGCTCCATTTCCTCGCTGCTGAGAATGGCACACCTCGGTGCATGGATGCAGCAGTGCCGCAGCGTCGCACTTCCAGTCTGGCTCAGCCTGGCAATGCCACAAGGACAGCCTCTGCCCTGCCGTTCCCACACGCTGCCCGCATGCCGCAGCTCTCAGAGATGCCAGCTTCGTGCTGCGTATGTAACCCCGAGCAGCTCCCTGCTTAGGAACCGCTGCAGGGAAGGAGCAGGATTTGTCCCTCCAGGCTGAATTGAGCCCTCCAGAAGGGTTGACCTGGCTATGCCACACTCTGCCGCCACCATCCTAGGACGCTGTGGAGAGGACAGACCCTGCCTGGCCCCTCCAGGACCTCCCCTATTGCCCTCTGCCTCCCACGCTCCCTCCCGCAGATGTTTGGGATATCTGGGCCTTTGCTGCTCCAGCCCCGGTGACAAATGCTCGCCAGAGCAGAGTTTATTATTGCAAGAGCCTGGAGGTGGCTCTGGCCAACTTTCCGCCTGGGGCCAAGCCAGCAGCTGCAGGGCACCCTTTGGCACGGGCACCCTTCGGCACAGCCACCCCGGGAAAGAGCTGTCCCCACCCTGGGCACCCTCTGTGTGCCAAGGCGTTGGGGACAGACCCCCTGGCATCACCCGGCGCCCCGTGGCAGCAGCGGGTGGGCGCTAGGAGCCTGGGGCAAGCCCCCAGTCCCAGGCAGAGGATGAAGGCAGATGTTCCATCCTTCAGAGAGCAGCGCTGGGAGAGGGGGCAGGGTTTGCTGAGAGCCTCCCCAAACCCCCCACTGCTTCTCCCCTGCTCTGCTCCCCGGCCAGGCTGTCGTGGGCTGGAGCGCGAAGGGCTCGGTGATCGATGGCCGAGGCACGGGCTTGCCAAGCCCTGCATGTTTGGAAGGCGCCGTGTTTGTCTTGGCAGCAGCAGCGATGTCATCTCCTCCGCCTCACACCGTGACGAGCTGGGAAAGCCAACGGGGGGCTGTGCCGGAGCGGGTGCCCCAGTGGGACCCCTGGCAGCAGCGGAGGGGTCTGCCCCAGATGGGCAGAGCGAGGCACTGGGGGGCAGGAAGACAGGCACAGGGACCCAGTGGGTATGGTGCAGGTGATGCGAGGACGAGCCTGCTGTCTCCTGGCAGAGTGGGTTTGGCTGCCCAGATGTGCCCCATACCTGGAGATGGCACTGGGCAGAGCTGCCCCCAGCCCAGCCCCTGCATCAGCTCTGCCCCCGGGGTCACCGAGCCCTGCACTTTGCAGGTGGGGAAACTGAGGCAGGAGCGCAGCACCACCCGGCAGTGGGTGCTGGGAGGTAGGGTGCTGAGGGGCCAGGAGCAAGATGGGCGCTGAGCAAAGCAGAGTCTCTTGGGCAACTTCTGCAACCCCAGCACCTCCTGTGGCAGTAGGCAGGGGACGGCCAGGCTGCTGCTCTTCCAGGAAGGGGATATGGCGAGGACGTTAAAGGTGGCGCCGGATCAATGCTCAGCCCAGCGGCGACTGTGAAGGCATTTGAAGAGCGGTTCTCGCTAATGATGGTGAGGTTTTTGGCGGATCAATAGCTGCCTTCAAAGGCAGGGGCAGATCTTGCCGAGGGGTCCCCAGGCAGAGCGGGAGCTCCTGAAGGAGGGAGATGGGTGGAAACGTCTGCAGCATGATGTGCTGGCAGGCATGGGGCTGGAGAGCGACTGAGCCTCGTGAAACAGGAACCGCTGGAGTCAGCGCTGCCCTCAGGACTGGGGCATTTCAATCCCCAGCTGCACCCCAGGAGTCTCAGGATGGCGATACCGGCACACAAGCCCTGCCCGGGACCATGGGCAGGGGATGTCCGGTGCTGCTCATGCCAAGCCCGGCCATGCGGACCCATCCTGCCCTGCCCCGGCGCCGCTTTCTGAGCCAGCAGGATGAGCAGGATGCCCGCCCCCAGCTGCGGTTTGGATGGCAGCTCCAAGGCCGTCTGTCCTTGCATGCTCCAGAGAAAGGAGCCATGGCCCTCCCCTGCGTGGGGGCAGCCCCATCTTGTCCATCTCTTCCCCCGGCCCCACAAGCACATCCCCAGGCTCTGCAGCCACAGCAGCATCATGGTGTGCCCAACTGGGACTGAGCAAACCTGGTGCCCTCCAGCCCACACTCGCGCAGGGGACCGTGGTGTGGGGCCGCATCTGTGTCACCCCGCGTGCTGCCATGGAAATGGGCAGGAGCTGTGCTAATGGAAACCAGACCAGGGGTGATGGACCCAGCTCTCTGTGAGGCCAGTCCCGGCCCCCCGCTTTGTCACAGGGCGACCCTGGGCAACCCGTGCAGCAACCTGTGCAGATGGGGTTGGTGGACAGTGGTGCTGGGGCACAGGGATGCACACAGGGCAACAGGAATGTGTCACAGCGTGTGGCTGTGCTGCAGGGCTCAGCACCACCCCCTCCGATACGTCCCCTGTGCCCCCGCAATTTAGGAATGCTGGTGATTTTGGAGCAATACAAGATCATTTCCCTGCTCCGGAGGAAAGCTGAGGTCATGGCTGGGACCACCTGCCCCATGGCTGGTCCCTGCCCCATGGCAGTGCTGCACTAACCACACACGAGGACCATCACGGGTCATCGCAGCAGGAGCCAAGCCACCGGGCCAGGAGAAGCATCATCTGCAGGGTAAGGGCAGCACTGATCACACTGCAGAGCCTCTGGCCTCCCCTTCGCTGCTGCCTGGAGGCATTTTCCAGCCCCTACAAATGCAGGGAGGTGCTCACTGTCACCTACAGGTGAGGGAGAACTGCATAGCTCAGCACTTTTAAGATAACCTCCCAATTTTCTGGGGTTACCAAGGGCCTTCAAGATCCTGGGAGGGCAACGTGGTCAGAGGGTGGGAGCCAGCAGCTCCGTGGCATGGCCCCGACATGCCGGTGTGCAAAGTAAATGGGTCAGTGGTACAGCCGTGGGCATCGGCAGGCACGGAGGAGCTGGAGAGGACAGGGCGGTGGCAGCAGGAATGGCTCAAGGGCTGGAAGAAACTGGGACACATCCATGCACGTGGGTCCTCCCAGAGAAGTTGGCCCAGGAGCCGGATCAGCATGCAGGGAGAAAATAGCACCCGGAAATTGGAGAGGATTTTTGGCAGCAGGACTTGGCAATCGCTGAGCGACAAGAACCCCACCAGGATGTGTCCAAGGATGGCTGTCTTCATCTCGGTGAGGGCAGATGGGTGCCGGCCACAGCCCTGTGCCCGGCATGGCTCAGTCACCCGCCGTATCCTTCTGGGATGGAGAAAGGATGTTCATCTCAGCACGAACCCAGAGCTCAGACCAGGTCTGTGGTGGGAATACTGGTGGAAGGGTTCTCCATGGAGACTGGGGGAACTGGGACAGCCCCCTCCCGATCCCTGCAGCCACACTGCCCTTGGATCTCCCCTCTCCCAGAAGCACAACCTGCCTCTCCCCTTCCCAGCAAAATTCTGTGGAAAGGATGCTCCTGCTCCCGGGTCGCCGTGGCAACCGGCAGGCGCAACAAGGGGGGAGATGCAGGATCCGACCCCCATCAATCCCCTCACCCTCCAGCAACTTGGCAGCCCCATTGCCCCAGCGCTGGCTCCTTGCTGGGGGGCTGCCCCCTCCCCGAGGCCGGGCTCCAGCCGAGGGGTGCGCGAGGCCCAGGCAGCCGATGCCGACGCCAATGCCGATGCCGGCACGTGCCTCGCCGGGAAGCTGCCTCCCTGCCTTGCCCTTCACCGCCATCCCTCCCGGGCTGCCGCCTGATCTTCAAAGCCACCACAGGCCACATGGCCTGGAGCATCTTCTCCGCATCCCTTCCAGGGCGGAGAAGAAGCTTTGAAAGCCCCTGGCCCTTCTCCCCTCCTCCGCAGGGTAATTTCCATTTTTTTCAAAAGCCCACAAAAAAGGAGCCTTTTTCTTCTTTGTTTCTCTTTTCTCTCTCTTTTTTTTCCCCCTTGTCTTTGTCAGCTAAAAATATGCAACCCACCAGGGAGGGCGGGCGGGGGGAGCTGCTGCCGCGCCGCAGGTTAGTGCCAGTCCTGGGCTGGAAAAGCCACCGGAGGGGGATGCAGATGCTCCCCACCGTCTTTCGGGGGGGGGATCCAGCCCCAGCAGACCCCCCCTCTGCCCAGGCCAGGGGTCAGGGCTTTGCCCCCACTGTGCCAAGGGCGTGCGTGGGGCCGAGGGAGGCAGTGAGGTCTGGAGGCAGAGCCCCTTTGGGACACGGCGTGACACCCAGCGAAAGGGCTGGATCCGGATTTGTCCGTCTTGGTGGTGTGCCAAGGGGTGGGGAGATGCCCAGGGATGCCCAGCAGCCAGGGCAGGATGTCCGGGTACCCCGGGGGGACGATGACCCTGTGGGGCAAGGATCAAAGCGGCCGGGGCTGGGGGCAGGCAGGCAGCCCCAGGCTGGAGCGTGGGAGGGAGGTGGGCGGCAGGCGGTCACAGTGGAGGAAGGATGTGATTTACCTAATATCCCGCTCCGCCACGTAATGGATGGAGGAGAGGAGAAAAATAACCCAGGGGCTCGTCGTCTTGGGGAGATGCTGTCAGGGGATGAGAGGCACTGAGAAGTGCCAAACTGAGTGGGGAAATGAAATCGGGATGAATCATGCAGAACCGGCGGCGTTCACCTGAGCCACAAACCTGCCACAAAGCCAGTGAAAACATGTTTCCCAGCCCCCAGGGCTGCAATTTTAAGCCTTGGCCAGCTTCGCAGGAAGGTGATAGGCTTCAAAACTAACTTCTTTTTTTTTTCTCCCCCACCAAGGATGGAAACATTGCCACAGGACATCTCAGCGCAGGGGTAATGCCCAGGCACAGCCTCCCCTCCGGAGATGGTGACCTGGCTGTGGGATGCAGGAGCCAGGACTCCCGGGCAGGACAGATCCTTGGGCATTCTGCAGGGCTGAGAGCGGGTGCTGGGTGCAGGGAGGCAGGCAGGAGACGGACCGGGATGCTGCAGCATCGGCAGGATGAGATGCCGAGAGCAGGGGGAACCCACCACGGAATCAAAGTTGCGCGGGAGGCAGGAGGAAAATAGTAGGAATGAATTTGCCGCAAAACCCCAGGGCAGCTGTTGGCCAGGGCATTTACTGGTGCCCTGGGATGGAGGTGTGAGGAGCGGGGAGGTGATGGTGCTGCTGCTGCTGCTAAAGCAGGGAGATGCCAATGCGGGGGGCACCAGGCAGCGCTGCGTGAACTGGGGGGGTTGGCCACTTCCCCATGGTGGCCTTCATGGCTAGGTGATGCCTTGGCCACCTGAAACAAGCTGGCAGCCCCCAGCCCTGCCAGGCAACTTGAGGCACGGGGGGTGATTTATGGAGCAAGGGATTAGCCAGGAGGAGGAGGCGGCACCCGGGCACACATGGCAGGCGCTGACGGAGGGGAAAGGGCTGCCAGAGCAGGACAGGAGTGTGTCCCAGATGGCCGGGCTAGAAATTCCTCAGCCTTCCCCAGAGCTCGGATTTACTCCCACGGAGATGGAGATGGCCCCACCAGGCAGCACAGGGGCTTGGGGCGTGTCTGTCCTCTGGGAAGCATCCTGGTGCTTAGCTGGAGGGAGAGAGCAGGGTACAGACTGGCTGGGGGGCTGGCTGGACAGACCTCACCCCGGTCCCATGCTCCTTGTCCCAGGCGTCTACCTCTCCTCCCCAGCAGAGACAACCGGGAGGAGAAGCGTTTGGCAGAGGGAAAACCAAGGCACGGCGGGGGCTGCCTCTCCCCATTGCAGGGGGGTTCAGCCAAGGCTGGGACTTGGCACCTCAGGGATTCCCAGCCACAGCTCATCCCGAAGCCCCAGGAGCTGGTGGGGCTGTGGGGCTCCTCTGCTGCCTGACGGGCAGGCAGCTCCTGGCAGGGCACTGCCTGTGCTGGGTGTTTGGAGAGCCCGCACCGCCTCCGCTGGACAGAGATCTGCCCACGGGAGCAAGGACATCCCAGCTTCTGCCTGCGCACCCCGGGCAGGTGGCATCGGGTGTCCGCAGCTGCGAGCCGCCTTTCATGTCCTTCCAGGCAGGGGCTCGCTTTCCGTCACCTGCTGCCCTCCAGGCTGGAGGCCAAGGGAGCCACAGGCAGGGCTGATGTGTGAGACGTCGCCGCTCTACCCGCACGTCCTCTGGCTGGAGGGGGGGTGGCGAGATGCCCGAGGTGGGCCATGGGTGCCAAAGCAGCTTCCCACCCCACGCACCCCTGTACCCCATGCACCGCTGCACCCCACGCACTCCAATCCCGCCTCCTCGGCTCTGGGTGGGCTTAGCTGGGACAGAGCCTAGCAAAGCCCCGGTCCAGAGATGGCGGCTCCGTGCACCTCACCAGCAAAACTTTCCATTGCTTTTAGCTCCTGCAGTTAGCGGGAAGAGCAGGAGCTGGGGTGCAGGTGGGGGGGGTGCATGTGTGGGCTGGCGGGGAAGGGGTGTTGCTGGGACACGCGTGGTCAGCAGCGTGTGCGTGTCTGGGCATGCATGTGCATGGGTCGGCACATGTGTGTGTGCTCAGGAGCGTGTGCATCTGTGTGCATCTATGGGGCGAGACAGATATATACGTGTATGTATGTGCATTTCTGAGCTGGCGTTGCACGCCTGTGAGACTGCAGCATCCCTTTGCTGCGGCGTTTCTCAGCGTGTGCAGCCTAATGAGCCGGCACAGCAGAGTTAATTGAGGGGACAGACAAGCAGCGCTCATCATTAAGGAAAGCGCTGCGGCAGGTACCGGTGACAAGATGCTGCCTGTCCCCCCGGGCTGATGGCAGCCCCCGCGGGGGACAGTGACAGCCAGAGTCCCTGGGGAAGATGGCTGAAGACGAGCATCCCACGTGCTGCAAGCCTCGGCCACAGCCTGCTCCATTAGCAAAAGCAGTCGGGGAGCGGGAATTGCTGCTGCCTGCATGGAGGAATAAATCTGCCAGTCCCGGCGGCACGGGGCTGGCAGGCGGATGCCGAGGCCTGGACTTGGTGGTTTGCCTACAGCCCTGCTCGCATGCTCCACCTGGAATGCATGCCTGCTCATGCACGTTTGCACAGCGTGACGATGCCCTGGCTGCCAAAGCTGCCCCCTCAGCTCCCACCATTAGGTTCCAGGGTGAACATGCAGCACAGGAGCCAGAACCACCGGCTCCCAGCAGCATGATGAGCCTGTGCAAGGACGGGGAGCCTTGCTCAGGGCTGTCATATCCTTGCTAGAGAGTCTTACAGAGCTGGAAAGGAGCCTTCACTGCCTCCCTAGCCAGGAGCTCCCACACTCCGCCTCCCTCTTCCGCTCTCCGGGGGGCCACATCCACACAAGATGTGTCCCAGGCTCCCCTCAGGGACCCAGCCGTTGCTACGGGATATCCATCTCGAGGGCTGGAAGTGCATTGTTCTGCCCCCTCCTGTAAACTGTTCACTCTGAAACCTAATGGTGGGGCAAGGGCCTGTCCTGGGGGGAGGAAGGCATCCTGCTGGAGCAGAGTCTACCCCTCTGCCTCCTCCCCACCACGACTGAAGAAGCCTCCCCAGCCTGCACTCCCTGCCCCACCCACCAGTGCCGCAGGCAGAATGAAACCCTCCTGGAGCGCGCATCCTCCCAGCTGGATTCATGGGAGATGACGGGCTCATTCGGTAGCTGCTGGGCTGCCATCAGGGGGACCGGAGTGTTTATGAGCTGATAACCTTATCGCAGACACATCCCTGATTAAGCTTGTTAGTTCTTTATGATAAACAACATATGGGCTGGGGCCAGGGGGCTCGGCAGGGCCACGTGCTCTCCAGCAGCTGTGCAGGCCGTGGGGCAGTCCGGGCAGAACAGGCAGCTCTGTGTTTGCGCCCGGCTCTCCCTCCCCTTCTCGAAAGGGACCTTCAACCCCGTGGCTTCCTGACCCTCCAAACCCTAATATTAGTCTTGGGTTTCTCCTCTGGACCGGAGCAGGGCCGGCAGGAGGGGAGCTGCATCGCACAAGGCTGCCGCTGCTACGGGATCTTCCTCCTGCTCCTGCAGAGAAGGCCGCCGGGCAGCACGAGAGGGACCTACCGAGTGTCTCCTGAGGGCCTGGGGATGAAGGGATGGTGGAGAACAGCAGCTCTGCACTCTCCGTGGGGAGAAATGCGGGGACTGCAACTCAGCGTGCTGTGAGTGGGTGACCCTCAGGGCTTACAGAGGGCCTGTCGCCCACCCCAGGCTGGTTTCTTTATCTGTCATCTGGCTGGTAGTCGGGGATATTCGCCCACCCGCAGACTCACCCAGGCACCCACCCCTCCTGCCCATCTCTCTTCTCTCCCCAAGCTCGGGGTGCTCACAACCTGCCCCCCACCCTGATGCTCATTAGGTACCAGCACACGTCTCCAGGGCCAGGCCTGCTAACGCGGTGCAGGGAGGGCACCCGCTCGCTCCCCCCTCCTCGCGGCCCAAGCCAGCGCCGGTGTTTCTTATCTCTGAGATTCCTCCTTGCTGGCGGAGGAGCAAGGCAGGACGCCGCATCCCCAGGGAACGGCAAGCCGAGCGATAACGAAATCGCAGCGGCAAGGAGAAATTACCTTGCCTGAATTTTAAAAACTTCTCGCTGAGGTTGCCGTGGTAACTGAAAGGTGCATCACGTTGCTCTGACAACCCCGAAACAGCCAGGTTTTTGCCTGGCGGGCTCCGAAGCGGCAGGTTTTGGGAAGAGGGGGAGCCCGGTGCGGTGGGGAACGGGGGGCCCACGGCATGCTCGGTCCCAAGCACCCCCCCCAGCTGAAGATGTCCCCCTCCCCATAGCTGCCAGCTGCATCACCACCCCACCGCCATTTCCAGCCTCTCCCCCTCCATCTCTGGTGGGAAGCGCCGGAGGAAGAGAACTGAGAGGCTCCAAACCCAACAGTGCGGCCCCCTAAAAAGGTGACAGGGAGGTGGGACGGGCTCCAGGTTGGTCGACCCTGCTGTGGGCATCCCTGGCACCGCAGGGCAGTTGCTGCGAGCCCCAGCAGGCAGCCTGGGCATGCTCCCCGCACCCTGCTGGGGGTGGGTTTTGGGCACCCAGCACGGTTTTGGGCTCCGAGCCCCAAGGCGAGCGGCAGCAGCATTGTCCCAGCCTGCATAAATCACCCTGCCACGGAAACAGGCCCAGTGGGGTCGAAAAATAGCAGGTGACTCACGCAAAGCAAAGGGTCCAAAATAGCCCCTCCGGAGCACTCCTAAAATTAGTCTCCCTCCTGGGAGGTCCCGGCCGCTGTGTCCTTGCCAGGGCACAGCCGTGGCGTTGAGCCTGCCTGGCGGCTGCTGCCGTGGCCGGTTCCCTCCCAGGGTTGGGGGTGCAGGGCCCCTTTGCTGCTCCTGTCCCTCTGCGATCTCCCCAAAACCCAGCCCCGGGTGCAGCTGAGCCGTAGGTCTCCGAGTCTCGGGTAGCTCCTGTGGCCAAAGGCTGCTCTTTGCAGGATGCCCCACGCAACGCCCGCAGCCCCAAGCGGCACGCAGGCACCGTAAAACGCAGCCTAGGAACCTGTGAGCTAGCAGGGTGCTGAGCGCTTGCCCCCTATCCTGCTCCCTTTGCCCAGATTTCAGCAGGG
>VZSC01011612.1:48959-61184 GCA_013398225.1 Steatornis caripensis | reverse complement strand
ATAATAATCTATATAATACATAATTCTATAGATTTTGTCCATAAAAGAAGCTGTGCCCAAATACTCCTCTCCATAGCAAGGTCATTTCAGGGCAATATACCGAAATTTACTTCTTCACCTGTACAGTCCAACTTTTTCAACATCTCTCTAAATAATTTCCCAATAAACGTTGTGGGACAAATTAATTCCTGAGGAAAGCCAACAGAAGTCAGTATAAACAGACTTAAATGAGTGCCTTTTCACCAGAGATTAATTTATCATCCACTTCACAACTGAAAAGTTTGATCGAATAGAAAGGCATCAGAGGGTGAAAATAAAAAGTTACAATAAGACAAAAGATACTGTCACTGCCTGATAAAACCTATTTTAAAAATGCTAGTGTTCCTTCAAACCCCATTCACTCCAATAATTACACAGTCATTAAAGCAACAATCTAAGGGAAAAATACCTTCATGGAAAGATTTCATGTGAACAGTTATTTAATCTGCTTTTTAATATGTCTAGATGAAGGGTGCTTTGCTGAATTTAGGACAATCTATTGTCAGACCTTTGCAGTCATTCTACTTCATTACTTTTCTGCCAAGACAATTTTTACTCCTAGATCTATGTATAAGTGTAGTTTAGAGGGTGAAATTTTATTCTCGCAGCTGTAGGAGAGTCATTCTCCTCATTCTGTGAGTGGTTTCACACTGTATTTTCCTCGCATTATCCAGAATTAAATAGACAACATTTAACTTCCAGATAGCCTCTTCAGTACTGTATCTGAGGGCTGCTGCCACAATCAGATTTAAGCATTCAAGTTCTGTCTTATCGCCAGTGTGAGCACCTCAGTCCAAACACAGATCGTCAACACCCTTGCTCTGCTACTGCTCAGCCAGGTATGCTCTCATATTCCAAAATAATATGCTCCTCTCACCCACCTTCCCTGCTGAGCACCCTAACAACCCAGTTATAGACACATTTTTGCACTTTCATTCTCTCAGGAGCCCAATGAATATTCATTTCATTCAAAGTGGAACAGTTTGAGCAGAAATAATGGGACGACTCACCCTTGTGCCTTAAAATAGCTGACCTTTAGTGATCAGCATATTCACCTCGAGGTGGGAGATGTCAGGTCAGGTTCCCTCAGGCTGCAAAAGGAATTTAACCCAAGCCTCCCACAGTCTTCTGGGATATGTAGGTTTTATGATACGCGCTTGTTCCTTGTGTGTTTCTAGGTAGCTTAGCTTGTGTCTACATATAACTGCTGATCCCTTAAATAATATTGGTCGTTTATGAAAAATTAGTACGATTGCCTCTGTGATTCTCAACTGGGCTGCCTTCCAGTGGGAACCAGGGTGCAGAGGGCTGAGCCCCCACCCTAGCCTGAGAAGGATACAAATACTCAGACCCAGAAACGTGAAAGCGGTCACATTTTGCATGGTCTGCATGCTGGTGCTCAGTAACCCATCATGCTGAATACTCTGGGAGATGCCTCTCTTTCCTCATGTTGTGTGGAAGGCAGAGCTTCAGAAGCTTTTCAGACTGGAGTCACACCTGACTTTTTGGAAAGAGGTCTGTCTTGCAGTGTTGCCACAACTGTTTTCCTTTACAAATACCTACAAGTAGTTTAGACTGGAATGTTTGTTTATTCCTCTTACTTTCCTCAAGTATCCTTGTTTGTTTGCTTGTGTGTATAATACTGTATATACATGTGGTGGGAGAAAGAGTTCTGGTTTTGCACTGGTTTTATGCAAAACCTTTTGATGTCTTGCAGACTACTAATTCATAGTTCTGGATCCTATGCTATGGTAGGGTGCCTGAAAGCTATCTGTTCCACTACCAAAATCTCTGCAGATTTGGTGAGATTTTGCACAAATGTTAGCGAACTTATCTTCACTGCATTCCTACAGAAATGGTTTGTGCTAATATCCCACTATCAGAAATGTTCACTGCTTTTAGACAGCCAGCTTGGAATTCATGTTTCAGAGCACTTAACCTTTTCATAAAGTTTTATGCAGTGGGAACCAACTCCAGCTGGAGTTGTGAGTACTTAATATGCCTGCAAATTCATCCCCAGCTGTTTCATATTAGATACCCAGAAAAAGAGGAATGCGTAACTTGTGGCCACTTTTTTGAAACTGTGGTTTGGGCGACCTTCTCAGCATCATGCAGGGCTTGAGGAGACATGCAGGGACACAATTCCAGCTATCCACAGCAGCACTCAGATTTGGAATGGAAGAGGCAGGTGTTCAGGGGGAAATATTTTCCTCTGGTGCACAACCTTCATTTGACATAGGACAACACTGACCACATGCATTGAATGTGTCAGAATTCCTGTGGAATAAATAGTATTTGATCATTGAAATAAAGACTCATTGTAACACCTTTTGATAAAATGAAAATACCTTTAAAAGCAGCAGTATTCGAAGAGCGGCCTATCTTGTTCCTTCTGAGTGTTGGAGTTTCTGGTCAGAGGGGGTAGAAGGAGCTGTGGTCACACAACCAAATGTCAGTTTATCAACTGATTTGGTAATCTAATTTGGTTTATAGCAGTTCAGAAGATGTGAGAGATGAGCCTGCTCTGAGGCTAGTTTATGTAGCCTAAACCTTAGGAAGTGAAGGAATTACATAATGAATGAATTTGAACTGTGTTTCTTTACTGGAAGGTGTTACAGGTTAACTTACAGGAAATTCTAATAGAAAAATAATGCCAAGAGTCACTCTAAATCTTACTTCAGGCTCAACAAAAAGACCAAGTAGATGTTGTTAGACAGTAGGGACAGATAAGAATTTTGACTGTTACTAACTGCAGTGATGGTCTCATGGTAACCTGGGGCTAAACTTAATGGTACCAGGCTGACTTGTCCAGGAGCAGGCTCTGTGTGTGCATACACATGCATACATGTGCACGTGAGTTGAAGGCAGTATCTGCAAAGTACCCATAAACATGACCCACAGAAGCAAACCATGAGACCTTCTGAGGCACCAAGGCAGGAAAACGTCCACATTTGCTTATTCTGTGTCTAGCAATGGCAGACTTGCATGGAGCTCCATAGAAGATGGGGGATAAGTATTTGATTAAAAGAAAGATGTCTAATGCTAAGTTAGCACAAATATTAATCAGGTGGAAGAGAAATCTTATTTTTACTTTGCCTTTTATGTAGTAAATAAATTATTTTCTTAAATTATTTTCCATGGATAATCCCCAGCAGACACTGGTGAAGTGATTTGAAGAAAAACAGAGCAGTACTGAGCTTTCATCTTCCTTCCGGGCGTTCCCCAGCAGTACTCATGAGAGATACGGACAAACGGGCAGGGCAAGAGATACTGGGAAACCTAAGCATGAAAGGATATGAAAGGTATGGCAGGAGAAAGAGAATTTTTAACTGGAATGCAAAATTATGCAGAAATCATGTGGGTTAAATTCTCTTAAAGCTGAAAATTACTCATCCCTTTCAAATGCAAATGATGTAAAGATGTCTTGTATCTAAAAAGGTAAGAGTGCTCACTTACTAATGACACGTAATATCAAACATATTTTAATTTAGGCTATCTGGAGTGTGCTAGTCAGGAAATTGATCTAGGCAGCAGCAAAAGTCATTAGAGATATTTACAGAGGTTTCAAAAATAGGCCATACATTTTTTACCAGAAGTCTGTATCTGAGAAGGTGGTAGCTAGAATTAACTTCAATTTCCTTGGTGACAGTAATGGCTGAATGAAAGTTTTCCTGTAGTGTGGTGAAGCTGGTGCTATGGAGTCATCCCTCCAAAAAGTTATTCCTTTTAACCCAATGCTCAAGAGACCTTAGATTTTAAACGAAGCAAAGTTCCAGTATGAGGCATTGTAATTTTTTATGCTGAAATGTTACATATTTACATGTTTTGCATGTACGATGATTGACTTGCACATGAAGAGGAGAAAGGCAATGGGATAACAGTCTAATTAAAAGATCATTTATAAAAAGTGAAAGTTTAAAAATTTAGTGGCTGACTTTTTTGGCACATTCTCCAGTGAATCACAAGTTTCATTCTCTCTGACTACAAAATTAATAAATCCCTCAATTTCCAGTTGGGATACATTCAGTAGGGTGTTTAAATAGCTGGTCTACGGAGTTGTTTGCAATTGTCAAAATGACCGAGTGAGCTATAAATAGCCAGAAATAAAGTAAAACAGCTTGCTTCCTCCACAAAGTTGTATTATTGTTCCCTATGGAACTTCATACATATCAGGAGATTCTTTTGTTATAATAGGGTCTCTTCCTCAGCAGTCAAAATTAACTGGGAAGAATTGAGTTTGAAGACTACACTGTGCAAATGGGTCCCTGCTGTGTCACCGCTGCTCTGCTTCCACCAAGCTGGCCCACCACCTCCACCCTCTGCTGTCACCTGCAGCGTAAATGTCCTCAGCTTTGGCAGAACTCATCCTGACAAACAGATACATGTGTGTCAGGTTTTTCCATGGTCTATCTTCTCAAATATTTCATTCATGCTTGCCAAAATTGCTCCAAGTTGACAAAATTTCGGTGACTTAAAAAAACTGTCGGCAGTTGCAAGAGATCGGTCTTCAGACTGTGAATGTGTGGATCTCGTCCTCTGTAATGGATCTGACCACTTAAAATTGTCTTCTAAATTTGTTAGAATAAGAACATTCAAAACAGATTTTGGTAATAACACAAATGTAGCTGCTACTGTGTCCATTTTCCAAGGGACAACTGGGTGGAGGGAGGGCTGGAGGAACAAGACACTTTCTCAGGAGCAGCAACGTGCTGCTCAGCCCTGTTCCTCTCTGGCTGCCTGGCCCCCCAGTGGCCACAAATCCTCGAGCTCAGCAATTTTAAAGTCTAAACCACAGCCTGCTGAGGTCAGAGGTAGTCCCTTCACTTTGAGAGGCTGATTGATATCTTTTAGCATAGCAGTAATATTTTTGTACACTTAAAATTATCAGGTATTTTGCTAAATTGAAGCCACACAGAGGTTTCAGAGGCAGGTCATCAGCTTTTGAATCTATAACCAAGACAAGTTAATTGTTAATAACACTATGAGAAATTTGTTTCCTTTTATGCTTTTTGAGGGGCTCCTAATATTTATGTACTATGCAGCAAGTCAATGTCATTCAGTGCAAGTGTGCAGGATTTTAATACTTAATACTGACTGTTTGCCTCCCTTAGTGAGACTGAGTCGTGGAAGGAAAGGTTCCCTACAGATCTTGCAATATCATTCATTATTTAACTCAATTCCATATTTTGTTTTGTTACAAAAAGATCTTTAAAAGCTTTAAGTAAAGGTGATCTCCATTTGTGTATGCAAAGGTGTGGAAAGTCATTTGGCAGACTGTGACTATTGCTGAGAGAAGCTGGTTTTGTTACTGTGTTTAAAGAGGATTATACCATACAATTCTTTGATTTTAGCAATCAGGAAATTTTAAAAGCCGTCTGGTCATGGCAGCTCTGTGTCTCTCTGGAGTTATGATATTCGACAGTAAGACAGGCGTTGCTATGGTACTTAAGCATTTTTCAAGGCTTTGAGGTTTTTTCAGATTTCTTCAGTTATTAATAATTTTCCTAAAACAGTTTGGAAAAATACTGGTACATTAAAATATCACTTGTTCCTCATAAATGAGCTATTTAGAGTCTAATCCTTGTCTCTTAAAAGTCTGTGGCAAATCTCCCACTGACTTTTATGGAAACATGACTCGACCTTAAATATTTGGCAATTTCTGTATTATTTCCTCCAAGTATATTTTTTAAAATCAGAAATATTGAAAATGCCATGGTTTCTGACATTCTAATTCCACCAAGGCTTTTGCAGGCATGTTGGTTTTGGCAGCACAGTTCAGCTAACCTGAAGAACCCCAAGGCTCATTTCATATCTCCTGCTGGTGCAGAATTGTCCTTTGTGGTACCGCAGCAGCCGGGCATGGCCGTTCTCAGCACGTCTTATCTGAGAGACTGTGAAACCACAAGCTCTTGTAGCGATCATAAGAAGGAAAAAATAAGATACAGGCAAAAAGATGCAATAGTCTGATAGCTTTCATCAGCAGTGTTCCTTGCTGAGCCACCTCTGCCCCAGGGTGCCATCCCCCAGTAACTCCCTGGCAGCATGCGATGGAGCGGTCCCTCTACAAGGAGATCCTGGAGGCAACTCTCAGACTGGAGCTGAAAGCTATGTCACCCATCGCTGCAGCACCCAAAGTGAAGGCTCCCTGCTCCCCAGAGTCTACCTGGGCACCACCAGGCACCTTAGAAGAAGAATTCCATTAGCCAGGCACTGAGAGGATGCCTGCCTGTGCTTAGAACAGGCTGTCGTTTCAGATGTCCACCCTTTCAGATACACTGCGTGGCTTAGTCTTTCGAAAAGACAAACCAGGCTGTCTCCCATCTCTTTGATAGTAGCTGAGTGGTTAAAAGCAGGCTGGAAGGTGGGAAATGTGGAGCTGTGTCTTCAGCCTCCCCTTTACTTGGCAACTGCCCTAATAGCTAAGGTATTGTATAAATAGTGGTCAGTTACTGCTGTCACTGCCATTAATGGCAGTTACTGCTGCCATTTCATTAAATTCAGCATGTGTGCAATATGTGCAGATCAGGCCTCCAGATGGGTCTCCTAAGAGGCGTGCCTATTTTGTAAGTCCCGAGGAATCTTAAATGGGAGATGGGTTCATATCAGATGTTCAGGTCAAGCAAGTAATATCTCTGGCCATTTGCGACAGTGTAGCATTTGGCACGCAAATAAGTTTTTTGGATAGGGCTTAGTTACAGACAGACTTCCAGAAGGAGTCTGGAGGTGGGGGGCAAGATTTTAATCACTGTCTTGGACCTTCACATCTTCTGCATGAGCAGTGCTTTAGACTCCTAAATGGGGTTTTTTTTGAACTTGTCATTAAAGAATTGTGAGACAGACTGTCATCTCAGTTTTGTCAGATACATGGTGTCTATGTCTTCTGTACGGTACTGGAATCTTTGCAAAACTTCTGCAAGAAGGTGAGACAAATACAGAAAAAGTTTTCAGTCTATATTTACTAATTGAAAATTCCACCTCTGAACAAAGAGATCAAAAAAAGAAAACAGGTGGTTTGGTACAAGATCATTCCCTCAAGTTGAAAGAAACTGCTTCTCTTTTCCCGTGACAGAATCACAAGATCTAGAGCACATCGGCCTTGAAGAGATTTCAGCCCAACATCATCTTTCCAGACTGTCTTACATAACCAAGAACAAAAATGATTCCTTGACACTATATTCATTTTTGGCTCCTTGATTTTTAACACAGGGTTCCTGCAGTATTTTCCTCCTTTTTGCTGAGATAACCTGTACAGGTGAGGTGGGTAAGTACCAGCATAGGTCTTTCCATCTTCTCCTCTCTTCTCCCAGACTAGTAGTTTACATTACTTTGGTGCAGTGTGCCTTACAGTATGTCTCCTTGTTAGCTTACACAAGAGTGAAGGATCTACATATTTAATTGCCTACAACTTGAAGGAAATTAATTATAGCCTTCAAGATTCAGTCTCCCAAATGATCACTCTTAGTTCAGCTTATAATAGGAAAAGCATAAACAAGCATTTTTCACTTATGGGCTGCAGGAAGAGCTGGCTTGAGAGCTCAGACAAGGAGCTGGCCTCAATATATGGCTGGATTTGTCTTCAATGTTTTGGATTGTCCTCTCAGCTGATTAATGAAAAGCATGGTAACTCAAAGTTTCTATGGAAAAGATGGTAAGTTGGCAGAGGGCAACCTCAGAGGTAAGAGCATCTAATTGATCAGTTCATGAGTAAATGTCAGTGATGCAAACTGACTGGCTCAGAGCTCAGGAAGTTCTTGCATATTTCTGTTTCGTTCTCAATGCTTTCCTTCCTTTTCTTGGAAAATGTGGCTGTTGAAAGTGTAGTCTGTAATGGTCTTCTTAGAACTGTTGTTCACAGGTGCCAGTATTTTAGGTAGGCTGAAACCGTTACAAGAAATGTAGTACAGTTTGCCAACAATGCCAGGTCAACAGTCCTTGTTGTCTTGTTCATCTTCCACTGCATTTTCAGGGAAGTCATTGATCTCTGGTGAGCTGGAGCTCCACAAGACATGCTTAAAACAAACCAAATAATCAGGAAGAACTCAAAAAGGTTAGTTAGTATGCATTCTTGTGGGTTATCTTATCCTGAAAATATTTCATGTGGTTGATAATCATTCACGAAAGTTCACTTGTGGTCTTCTGAGCTAGCCACACTTGAAAAGTGGCCAGACACTAGTGATAACATTGACTAATTCAGCTGAAGTCAGTCACTTTCTGCAGAGGGCATTCACTGAAGGTCTTCATTGCAAGCAGTTAAGGTTTGCAAGAATGGAGCAATGGATATAATTTGTGATGGTGATCTAGGACAAAAGGTCTGGTTACTTGCCAGCTTAGGCTTAATGGCAGCCTTTGGAGATTTTTAGAAAAGTAAATTGTAATTCTCAAGGTATCTTCCTGAATTGTATAAAGGATGTGATAAAATGGTTTCTGAATAAGAAGGATTTGCAAAAACCCTGAACTGGCACTAATATTTCTTCAAGATTTCTGTTTCTTGACCAGGCGTGGCTCAGAGTTTTGACAAATACTCCTACTTCAGGAATCATGCAAAAGGTACAACTCAAATTCAGAGTTCCTGAGTCTTGGAAGGACTCAGCTGGTTAGATGTGTATCTCTGCAGGAAGGCTTTGCCACAGTGACCAAGGATTAGCACCACTTAGCGGGTTGTAACAAAGTCATTTTTAATAGTATTCCTGAAAGCAAACAGAGCTTAGTGAACAGAAGGAACCCATTGACCCTCGAGCGAGCAGTTTTCCCAGCCCAATAAACTTCTTGGGAATTCTTAGACTCATTTGAACCCTGCAGTTTGAAATTTGACCTTGGTCAGCTTCTGATCAAGGACTAATTTTTCATTTACACAATAGTTCAGCAACTTTCACTCAAGGTCTTTGACATTTACAGATACAGTCCCGTTTTGTACTGCAGCTGTTCACTCACCGTTCTTGTGATGTTCAGGGACCACTTCTCAGAGAAGTAATTTCTGATGAATGGGCAAAGCTTGAGATGAGCCAAAACAAGCTTATAGGGATTTCCAAAGGATGAATGACAACAACCTTAATGTCACTGTTGAGCAGAACTAAGTATCCAATGACTCACTTGTCCAATGACAACTCATCAGTTGCAAGTACATGTACTGGAAGAGGTGTGTCATAGAGGTCAGACTCAACCCCACACAACATACGTGTTCACAGGAACCTTGTTTTTTAATGAAAACTGTTGTATGTGAGATTAATCACATGGATAGCTGTAGATATCTCCACAATAGATGCATGGAGCAGATTGCTGATGACAAAATGGTCATTTATAGGGCGTGCATTGTTCTCTTGTGACAATGGCTATTATTTAATATTGACGTCAGATAATAACATGATCATTGTTGTCATTGGGTTTAGCAGGACTGTACCAAACCTCTTGCTGCTACTAACTTTCCAGACCACTGTAAATGTGCTCGTAGGTATCAGACTTACAATTTAGGAGGAGTATTCAAGGAGGAGATAAAATATTTATCAAACTTCCTAACAAAGTATTATGTGATTTTTTTTTGCTTCTTCAGATATTTTGTTAAGGAATGTATAATATTTTTGGCTTCTGGGCTGATGGCAGAGAGCCAGTCAGTTCCTTTTCTGGCTTATTTTTTCAGTTCTGATGCTCACCCAAAGCCCTCAAATTTGATTTTCCACTTGCTTCAGTTAGAAGCAGCATTAAAAATAAATGGTTCTAGGGTTGTTACCTTATAAGCAGCAACAATGGAGCCTGGAGGCCCTGCTTTCTACTGAGCTCTTTCATGGATTTTGTAAAATTTACTTACTGTTATCAGAGTTTCCACTATCGCCCCATGCTAACATCATGTAACGGGTTTACTGTATTAAAGAAAGATGCCTTCTATAGCACTGTTCAATGTAGTGTGTCTTTATTCAGGGGCTGCTTCTTGGTAGAGGGAAGAATGGTCGCAAGCAGGGGATGGGAGGGTCTGTAATTTATTTTTCTATTTAAAAAGAAAACAAGATGTTTCCACATAACCATAACAAAGAAGGAAGACTCCACTTAATAAATGAACTAATGC
Organism: Steatornis caripensis; assembly: GCA_013398225.1. NCBI lineage: Eukaryota > Metazoa > Chordata > Aves > Caprimulgiformes > Steatornithidae > Steatornis > Steatornis caripensis. The sequence continues at coordinate 51,088 of VZSC01011612.1, read as the reverse complement.
TGTTTACACTTCATTCAAATAAGATATACTGAACATGCTGGTGGTGTTGCACAATGTTTAGCTTGTAGAGTCTGAACTTTGTGTAGAACTTGTGGTAAGCGGTGGCATTTCCTTTCTTATGACTTTTAACAGCTCCCAGTTCATGCAAGCTGGAGCTTTTAAAAACTCTTGCTCCTCATACTGTTATTCTTTTTTTCACTCTAGGGTCAGTCACCCTCTACAGGGGCTTTCAGCAATATCCAAAGGACAAACTGCCTAATGCCTCTCTTCAGCATATAGATGTCTTTAATAGTGTGCTATCGTGGATGCTCAGGGATTCCTCTTCCCTGGAACTCCTGCTAGCTCAAGTGTAGCTGGGTGTTAACTCAGGAAGAGAACTACAAAAGGCTCCAGCCAGGGGCAGCTGCCCCACTGCACAGGGCTGACCGAAAGGGAGCAGCCAGAAGTCACTGCCTGCAGCGGCTCAGGCCTCGAGCTCTGGGGAAACACAGCAGCAGCAGCAGGCAAACTTCAGGCACCCAGATCTCCCAGATACCTTCCTGACCAGAAATACTTGGACAAATGAAGATTATTAATAATAATTAATAATAATGTGTCAATTATAGAACCCGCTCTTTTCTCAGTGGAAGACCTGACATTTGCTAGAGCAACAGCCACTCAGCGCTCACCTATTTAGGTTATTTAAAACTCAGTCTTTCTGAGTAACTATTACAGTGTATCAGATATCCTTTTTGCTGTTGTTAACTTTCCTTGCTAGCTGCACTATTTTGTGAAAGATTAGCTGTATAATGCATTGCCTCTGAAGTGTAGGAACATCAGACTATAAGGGGAAACGAGGAGAATAGTTTCTGCTTAGGCAAAAACTCAGGTTTAAATCATGTCATGTCATGTAATGACAGGTAAAAATGTTGCTGTATCAGAATTATTGATCTTCATGGGTGGTGGTATTTTATATCCACTACCTGACTTCTGGAAGGACTAATTGCACAAAAAGGTGGATAGATTTACACTTAATCTGATTCCCAACCCAAGTTTGAGACTTGAATTGAAAATTATAGACAGGCTGAGTGTTTTTCTCTTTAAAAATCTCTAAATATTTTTGTTCATTTTTAGCAACAGAAACAATCTGAATTTCATCTCAGAAATCAAGAACTGTGATCTTGTGTTCTATCTACACTTGAGCTGACTATGAGTTATTATCATTCCTGAAAGGCTAAGGCCTAAGGGCATGGTTTATTTCTAATGGTGATACTATGACCACACATCACGTCAATATTCATACACAGACTAGAAGAATTAGTAAATGATGGACCAAAGTAAATGGACAACAATTCTGTGTTACGAGAGAAAGAGCTCCTTGGGGTTGTGACTAGCAAGGAAGAGTCAGAAAACCCCAGCTGTGTTTCAGGTGACAGGACTGCTTATGAGTAGGTCCAAGAAGTAAAGATACGTTGGACTGTTGATGATGGCTCAACTGCCAGCTAAGTTAGAGAAACAGAGATAGACAGAAGATGGCTAAAATACAATAGTTCAAATGAAATTCATGTGAAGGAAGATAATCTAGACTGCAGGATGGGAGCAGAAGTAAGGGAAACAGGTATCAGAGTTAGAAGGGAAGGTCTTATGATGGGAGAAAAGAACAAATGAAGCAAGGCTGAAGACCCAAGCTTAATTAATCACTGATGTATCAGCAAATCAGCAGAAGAGGGGATCAGAAGGTGAGAGAGCAGAACAGATGAGAAATCATCAAAAATAACATCTGAGAAATTACAGAGAGATGAAGTGATGAGACACAGAGGGAGGAAGAGGAAATCTGACGCTGAATTAGAGAAAGGAGTAAAAGAACAACGGCCAGTGCAGGCCAAGTTTGTGAACAAGAGCGTTGAACTGCGTCTACTTTTTTTTAGGGTAGCTGCCCTTAACTATGTGGAGTTGCTTTGCGAAGAGTTTCCTGTTTTATGGAACATCCAGTGCTTATTTTGTTTCATAGAATGGTAGGGGTTGGAAGGGACCTCTAGAGATCATCTAGTCCAACCCCCCTGCTAAAGCAGGTTAGCCTAGAGCAGGTTGCACAGGAATGCATCCAGGCGGGTTTTGAATATCTCCAGAGAAGGAGACTCCACAACCTC
>VZSC01011612.1:13177-39155 GCA_013398225.1 Steatornis caripensis | reverse complement strand
CCCCCCCGCCATTCACTGTGACAGTTGCACCCAAGCACCACTCTGACCCAATTCCCTTTCACAATCCCTTCACACAGTAGGTAATAGAGTGAATCTTGCCATCGAATTCTGTAAAGTTGCGCTTTTTACAAACTCATATTAAAAATCACCTTTCCCTCATATCTTTGGTGGTGATTCTTTGAGCAACCGTTAAACCTTAACCACTCTGCCCTGCGACACCACCTCCTGTAGCTTACAGCTACCCCACAGAAGGCCATAGCAGTAACACTACTGTGATGTGCCCAGCACCATGTGAAGTATCAGACTCCCTCAGAAAACTCCAGGGAAGATGAAAGAAAAGCACTGCTGTCTTTCTTGAGGCAGAATCAGCTACATGCAGTCTTGAATAAATCCCTTCTGTTTGGGTATCACCACTATATTTGCCTCTACACTAAGCTGCAGTAAAAACTTTTGTGAATGGAAAAATACCAAATGGGAGCTATGTTTTTTTTCTGTGCTACTGTGGAATCCTGGGATATGAAAGCAAATGATTAGTTAGAATTTGTGGGACAGAAGTGACAGTGCTCCTCCCAGGTAATGCTAAGCAAAAGATAGAGCTTGTAAACCAAGATGGATTTTCAAAAGATCTTTTGGATATAGTTTCCAAACTGAGTCCTTTAGTGACTCACTAGAAGTCAGATTAGTGACACTGAGAAAAGTGTCACTAAACATTAATGTTCAAACATTAAACAACGTGGCTGGAGGAGAGTTTTCTTAAGAAGCACTACAGAATTTAATATTTTGACATTATTGTTTTACCATAAACTCCTTTTTTATCTACATTGGCATTTTTTATATATGATTGTATTTATTTTAGTATTTATTTCATGTGTTTTTAACAGTTTTAAACAACAGGCTCTACCTCATTAATATAAATGTGAGACACTTGAAGTATTTTTTCTTAAAAAACCCATCTTGACTAATACAAGGGATATAATGAAAGTATATGGCTTGATTGAGTGAGCATTTGTGGATCTCTGAGTGTCCCTTGGCTATGGAGGAAATAGCTTTTGACTACATGCACAGCAGTTTGTGCTAAGGCAGTGCATGGCCTAGCTCCTGGTAATCCTGGGACACTGCAGGTGCATCAGAATTGTGTGCTCGCACATGCAAAAGTAAGAAACAGCAATTGGGGGCTGTCAACCGAGAGGTAAACGGGGAGCTGATCTCTTCTGCCAGTACTTAGCATAGGGGTGAGAAGGGTTCAGCAGCTTGCACTGAAACATAGTATCTGTGGATGCCAACCACTCCTGTTCTCTTGCATGTGTCTTGCTCAGATTCAGCAAGACAGTGCCTGAGAGAGTCTTCATTCTGTATTCTGTCAAGGTTTTGTGTGCAGTCAGCTTCACTCCAGACCACTCATTACTTTTTGCTTTAATGTCACCTTTTTATTTTAGAACATTACTTTACATCGTGCCAGCTGGAGGTTTAAATATTTCTCCAGAAACTAGATCAAGAAACAAATGCACCTGTGATGAATAAATCAAGGTTACAGAGCTGCCACTTCACCACTTGCATTGTCACCTAACCGAACGATTGTACAGCTATACCACCAGAGCTGAGCGAACAGTCTAAACACTTGCCTACAAATAATTATGTGAATCCCAAACCAAGTTCCGAGTTCATGACACACTCACATTCATATCTAAATGAAGACAGGCTATTAACTTGCACACTCAGTCTAGAAGGTTGTTTCAACTGGCAGTAAGTTTCCAGCAGTATATTTTACAATGGTGATGAGAGCTTGCTATTTGCCTTCTGCTGTGTCCCCTAATCCCAAGGCAAACCTAGCAATGCATGAGTTACTCAACTAACACAGCTCAGATAACCAGTGCTTTGTTACAAAACACTCACAGACTCTGCGCTTGGGAAACATTCTGCAAACCAAATTGAAAATAATTTTGAATAACGAGCATATCCGAGGATGTTGCAATCTGCCTGCACACATTTCTCAAACAGAGAAGAGGTGAAAGGCAATCATTTACACATGATTGATTAAACAAGGAAAGTGTGAGGATTTAACTTGCTTGGTGATGTGTATCTCTGTAAACCCTTAGGTATGTCTCCACTGCTGACTTTCTGCCCTGACAGGCTTGTGATGGTGGATTAGATTTGGGCAGCTGAAGTTTTTCCTGTCCTTAATAGAGGCATGTGTAATCTTCTTTTTGAATCAGCTCTTGGACTGATAAAGCTTCCAGTACACTGCACGAGGATAAATCAAAATGAGAACTTGTTTACTTTCACTGCTGAAAACTTCAGTGGATGAGAAGCTCCAGCTTGGGGAGCAACAATGACTGTGAGAGAGGGGTAGGTGAGGGCAAAGCACTTTGAGTTGACCCTGCTGCCTCGAGTGCAGTCAGAGCCCTTTTCTTTCTCAGCTCCTGCTCCTCCATCCACTCACCCATGAGGTGCTTTCCCTAGGTGGCACAAATGTATGTATAAGCTTGAGGCCAAGAATTGCTTTTCTTTGGACTGGTGATTCAGCCACCTTGCAGGCTAAGTCACACAGGTGTCAACAACCCTCCGTGTGCCTTCCCACAACTCTTTTTGTACACAGGAGGACAGGCAAGTTACCTGGGAAAGNACAACCCTCCGTGTGCCTTCCCACAACTCTTTTTGTACACAGGAGGACAGGCAAGTTACCCGGGAAAGTGTGTCACAGTTTAAAGCTAGGCTGGCTATTAAATGGATAACAGATGCTCTTTGTTAACCCCCTCCCTCCTCAAAAGGTGGGAAAGAAAAAAGGGAAAGAAACTTAAGGGTTGGAAAAGTTAGAACAGCTTTAATCTAACTATAATAATAACAGAAAGAATAATAATGAAATATATGCAAATATACACAAAACCAATATTGAGCTCCCGCCTTGCTGACAGTACCTCACCTGGATGCCATGGGGCATACCCTAGGGAAATCCCAGCCTGTACTCAGCAGCAGACAGGAACTGGATCTAGGAATGCACAGATCAGGATGAAAGGCAGAAGAATCAGGCAGAGTCCTCTTCTAATGCTTGAGCTAGGCAGAGCTGGAGAACAGTATCCTACCACATTACCAGCACTTCACTAATAGCCCCATGCTGTGCTTAAATAGGCTCCTGGGCCATAGGTGTGGGTGGAAGCACCAGGTGAAGCTGCTTAGGTTTGTTAAAGCCCATCAGTGCCCTCAGGCCCCTGGCCATAAAAGGAGAGGGAGTGATCTTTGTGATCCCTCAGCTTTATACTGAGTGTGATGTGTATGGGATGGAATACTGCAGTTGGTCAAACCAGGACAAAGCGCTATGATAGGAAAACTCTCTTTATGGCTGTAGAAAGATGGATAGGCTGGCCTAAGTGCTACTAGGAACTACCTTATCAGAGAGAGCCCAGTGAGTGAGATGTGGAAATAATCCCCTTGGCGCTAGTCTAACCTAGAAGCTTGGAAGGGGATGGCCTCTTGACCCTGCAATGAAGATCCCCATGGACATGGGCCTTATCTACTCTTAGAACTTTCCTCTCTGTGCAGAAGGGCCTGTGGTAGGTGCCTTTGGTGGTTGTACTTTCAAGCAGGGGAGCCCTGTCTCCTGACACCTAGGTGAGGTGTCTGGGTGAGAAGTGTCATTTTCTCCTCTCTTAGTCGCCTTCTGAGGCCAATGACTGATGTGTAGACAGCTTCAGATGGTGACGCAGGTCCAGAGATACCTACCAAATGGTCTTCTGGTGACGTCTTCATCTCCTCACTGACGCAGGGACACTGCAGATGAGCACGGTATCTTAGGTATCTCAGTTAGGTGCCTAAACTTAGGTGACATTGATCTCCCACTGCTCTGTCCCTTCTAATCCCCAGCTGCCATTTGTCATGTCTTTATATATATAGCGGTCTTCTAAAGAAAGCAGTGAGATATAAATTCAGAGGGAAAAAAAAATCAGGCTGAAAACCCTTTCGTAACTAGCACTCCCACAGAGAGATAAGAACAAAAGAAAAAAGGCTAAGACAAAATATCTGCAAGAGGTGCTGTGGAGATGGAGGAGGGAGTCACATGTCTATATTTCTATTGCCAAGCAACCAGGAAAAAACCCATATGATATATCACTGGTATAGTGATTTGGGGCTTTTTTTTTTTTTTGTTTCANTCCCTTCTAATCCCCAGCTGCCATTTGTCATGTCTTTATATATATAGCGGTCTTCTAAAGAAAGCAGTGAGATATAAATTCAGAGGGAAAAAAAAATCAGGCTGAAAACCCTTTCGTAACTAGCACTCCCACAGAGAGATAAGAACAAAAGAAAAAAGGCTAAGACAAAATATCTGCAAGAGGTGCTGTGGAGATGGAGGAGGGAGTCACATGTCTATATTTCTATTGCCAAGCAACCAGGAAAAAACCCATATGATATATCACTGCTATAGTGATTTGGGGCTTTTTCTTTTTTTGTTTTGCTTTTAAGCTAAAGCTTGCAAAGTAGCAATACTTTTGCAAGAAACTTGAAAGATGTGGCATAGACCTACAGAAAGAATAGCTAGTTTCAGAAGATATTTTTAAAAAATCTTGGTGCAAAAAATTAAGAAACGTTATCTGTGGGGTAAAAGAAAAGAGATGAATATACAAAGAATGGCGATCATCCAGGAACAGGCAGACAAGCTTTTGAGTTAATCATCTACAAAATCATCTAAAAGAATCCAGATTTTTCACCCATTAAACAGTGTTGGCAAATGACATTCCACCCTGTACAGCTCTGAAAAATCCCAGATTGCAATCACTGTAAGAGGTAGAGCCGCCTCATACCAAGATTGTGTTTGACCTCCTCTACTTCTTTCTCTCTGTTTTTCATGAATAGATAGTGGCTGACAAGAGAACAAATCATCTGCTTGTACTCAATAGTAGATGTAGAGGTTTTCTTTGCATAGTGTTGTGTCAATGCATAATTTGTACAGCATAACATGCTTTTTATATATTAGTCATTAAAAACAGGCCCAGAGTATATATGTCAATAGGTTTCTTTTGCATATCTGTACTACATAAGACTAAATATATTTATTTAGAACATGTGTCTTGTCTGAACTATTGTTCAACCTTTCCAGTGACAGAGACTCCTTGGATAGTATTTACTGTACAGTATTTTCTAGGCTCCACAGCCCCTCAGATCTCTTTTTTGCCCCCGAGTGTAACCTGAGTCATCAATTGCAGCTCTGTCATTTCTACCACAGACACAGGGCAGTTTACTCCTCCATCTTCGCAATTGTTATTATGTACTTCACCAGCTGAACTTCATTTTCTTCCTTTTTTTCCCCCCACACAGGTCAAATTTTCTATGCACCTGATTGTTCTCATTGCTTGCCTTGAGTAAGACTACTTCTTTCTTGAAGAGTGGGACCTATTGCAAGACACAGCTGAGCTGCCAAACTCAGGACCTTTCAAAGCAGAGGGGACAGATTACTCCTTGCTTTTTGCAGCTTATGTGCCGGTTTCACATCCTCAATATGGTGTTTGCCCACTTCTCAACAATGACATTTTTTTCTGATATACATCTGTTGTCCATGACTAGCTATTAAATTATATCTTAAAATTGCAGAATATAAAAGAAGGGCTGACTACCATGAAGAGTAACCCTCACAGCTTACTTGGAGAACTTGGCACAAGAAGCATGAAGACTTGCAGAGTACATTGTGATCCTGAATGTCAGATGTTCAGTAGGATAGAAAGGCAACAAAACAAATGAGTGTTCAGCCTTGTTTTGCCTTGAATTATGGTACTTCGAACTACTAAGGCTACTTTTAATGAAAATATTGAAATAAGGTCAAGTAGGTTCAACTATTAACCCATATTTCTTATTTCAGTGGGTATTTAAAAGGATATTAAGGCAGAAAAATCAATGGCAATAGAAGTGGATTTTCTAGAACTCTTTGAATAGGAATCCACCAAATGAGTGGCTTTGATTTCTGTAAAACCTGAGAAGTGCCTGCTATTTCTGTTTCACACTCTTCCTTATACTTCCATTTCTTTTGCCTTCTGCTCTCTTCCAAAGCAGCTCCCCAGTTACTCTTGCCTTCACTGTGACGTCATCCTCTGACCTTGCCGCTGTGAAGATCTCTTTCCAGTAAACACTTCAGCTGCTTTTGTGCTTTCCCTCCTGCCCCTCCACTACTTCTCCAGTCAAGCTTTTTCATCTCCTCCAAGCCAGCCATACTACTGACTTTGTAGCTGTTCAAGGTCGCTCCTGATTGCTCTCAGACAACTCTAAGTCCCTCTGCCCAACTTCCACTGCTTTTGAGGCCATGATACCGTCTGCCACACTACCTGCCAGGTCTGACATCTGGAGTTCCTTCCTCTGCTCCTGGGCTGGAAGACAGACTCTGGTGAAATCACTGTGTCCATGCACTTTTCCTCGCCACATATTCATTCTCCTTCAAAGCAACTACAGTGGGTAGCAACAAGCTAAATATGATGCAAATTTGGTGGCAAGTTCTTTTTCTACAATGTATATAATGCTGAGATCTTGGGGTGGAAAATAGGATGCTTACCTCTAGCTGTGGCATCATTCTTCTTAGAAGCCTGAACACAGTAAAGAAACTGGTTCCCTGCCTACACTTTTCTGCCTCGATATCTCTGTGAAAATAATTCCAAACAGTAGTTCTTGCCTACAAGTTATTCCCCTGCAAGCAAATGAAATGCTGCTAAGTGTTAGTAACCTCACATCTGAGGAGCTGAAAGTAAGAACAGACTGGCCAGCACACCCTATAAGTAATGTCTCTGGAAAATAAGAAAAAGGCTCAAGGACAAACAGCTCAGAAAACTGGTTTTTAAGCATTCCTGGGAAGTCCAAAGCTGAAACAGTTTAAAATTTGTCAGCTAAGCTAGTAAGAAGGATTCAATACTTTGAATATATCACAAAAAGGAAAAAAATAGACATGGATGCATTTACTGTGCATGCAGTCATTCCCACCCCAGAGGCTGTTTGCACATACACATTCCCTAAGAGGGTGCAGAGGCAGCTTGCCACGGAGTTAGTTGCCACTCAACAGCTGTGCCTTTCCTGACGTAGATTAAGTGATTTGGAACAGGGGAGAGTCTGATTCACAAAAAGTATGATTAATTTGAATTTTATAAAGCAGGGACTGTTAAAAACTCATTCATGACAAAACATCTTTTTCAGTCTCCCTTATGATGATAGTGACAGGGTTAAAAAGAGATTGTGCAGCCTAGATGTGAAGAATAGAGAAGTGGTAAAAAAGATTGATAAGGGCATGACTATGGGACATGCAAGTTATGAAATGTGTACCATAAACTGTGTACTTTCCTCGTATAGGTTTCAGGCAGGGCATACTCAGTGATCCCCAGTCAGCACCTAGACGATAAAACTGAAAGCATACGGCCTTGAGACCTTCGTCAGACCACAGGTTGTGTTCGAACTTATATAACCTGCATAATTGTTGCTTTGCACATCTGAGGCCCGAAATGGCAAACAGACAGCATGGTGACTTGGATGAGAGCACGTGTAACAAACACTTGCAATGTACCTGCTTTTGCACTAGAAGTCTTCATCAAAATAACTGCCTGATCAACAGTACACAGTACTTCCACTGTATTCCAATAACTTAGTGGTGTGTATTCTTAAGACCTTTTTGGAAGAGCAAAAAAATTTTTCTTAACCAGGTCATGTCTCATTTTCCTGTTGTTGGAAGCAAAGCAGTAAAATTTAGGAAATGACTAATGGGTTTACTGCAAATTTTTGGCATTAGTGATTTTCTTATGTTTAATGACTTTACTCTTTCCCCACCTATAGTTTCACAAATTAATATCACAAATAGAAAACATAAAAAAAAAACCCTATCAGAGAATTAACAAGTAAACTAAAGTGGCATGCTATTAACTTACCCAAACCAGATTTGCACAGGCCATCTCAAATCTGGCCAGGATTATTAGCTAAATAGCAGTACTACACAAATGTGGATCTATTGCAACTGTACCCGTGTAGTCATGTACCACTTTGAAGATGAATCCTCCTTGAATCAGGAGCACAGAGCAGGGATAGCGCATCGGGGCAGCGGTACTCTGTAAACTACCCCAGTTGACGATAATGTGGATAGAGGAGAATTTACCTGAGTTTTTTTCTGTTATTTTGTTGCCATCAATGAATTATCAGCCCATATTTGAGACACATATAGTAATAGTTACCTTTATTTAGCTCATTTCTTCTGTCTAGCCTGAGCAGTGGCTTGATTCTTCTCGTACACAAAAATACACTGCTTTCCTCCATTTCCTGTCTTTTTGAATTGCTGCATTCTGCTTCTGGGAAAAAAAAACCAACTTTTTGGCTACGTTAGGCCCTCTGCTTTCTCTCTTTAATCAACTTGCTCCTGAAGTTTCATCATTCTTGCCAGTCAGAGTCTAGATGCTTTGAGCAGTATCATTGGCATGCAGCCATCTTTCAACTTCTTCGCAAAAATTTTCATTCATTTTTTTTCTTTCCTCCATTTTTTGCAGTGCTTTCTATTCCACAGCCTCATTTTATGGCCAAGAGTTCAAATAATGAAAAGACAAACAAGGCATGGCTGTTACAGCAATTAAACACAAAAATGACCGATTTGCTCACTCTCCCTTTGCAAATGCATTTCAGAGACTGCTTTAATCTCTCCACAGGCAAGGAAGGCCCTTGCAGTTCTAGATATGTCTATTTTTACCTTAAGGTGGGTTTTTCTGTTCAAAGAAAATGTGTTTGATATTTTACAACTGTGAAAAATTAAGTTCACTCCAATAAAATAACAGTGCCTTTCACAAAATTGGGTAACATTTGAGGTGAAAGCTTCTAAGAACAGAAAGCACCCTCAGAGCTACAGGTATAATACAGATGCAAGTGTTTGGAAGTAGAAAGTGTTTCATGTTACCTACAGTCAGAGTGCACACGTATGAAGAAAATTACTTTATCAGGCACTGTGCAGCAACAGACAAAGGTATTAATGCGTGGTCTCTCTGCACAACCTCACTGGTCTTAAGTTTTAATACAATTAGTGTGTTTTCATCAGGAGGCTTGCAAGATGATTTGGGATCTCATCTGTGCTCTGTAGGTTGATGGGTATAGTTTCCCAAGACACAAATACGTCAGTCAGGAACTTCTTCACAACCCAGAGAATATTTCTTCATTAATATTTCTTTTTAAAAGTATGAGTAATTGCTATAGTATAAGCTGAAATTTGCTTTTTTCACTTTTCTGAGAAGCTGTAATACCACAGAACGCATATTAACAATGTGGTTTGGAAATTTAGGTATCTCTTATAGACTGCCTAACAAACATGCCCAGCTTCAGTTAACGTTAGCCAAAAGGACACCTTTATTTCTGACGGACTTACACAATAGGACACTCCAGCTCTTCATCACCTCTTGAACTAAATTTTTAATATGTTCTAGTTTTTCTTTTTGTCCTACTTTTGTTTAAATGCAAAAGCATCTGCTTATTTCATTGCACGTAGCAGGCTGTTTGTGGTGTAGTTTCAGTCTGTTGACAATTCTGTGTAACAGCATAGGAGTACAGAGAAACAATCCCATGAAAACTGTATATGACTTAGCCAGTGAAAAGAAGTTTTTAGATTGTAAGACTTTACTTTATGAATTTGTAGTCCTGCCCTAACTGGAGGTTATGGTGGTGGGGTGGAACCAGGGAAGCACTATACAAGCTGTCAAGAGCCAACCTCTGAGTAAAGAAGGAGGAGGCGATTTATCACACATACTAGAGTTGCTGCCCCAAAACCAGCAAGCTGGTAAGCCTGGGAATGAAAATTTCAGAGAATCACTTTACAGTTAATAACCAATAATAATACAAAAATGAGAGGCTGGGGTTTGCCGGGTTAGAGAGAGAAAGATGGAGAGGCTGCTTAAGAGTGCTATGAGGCCATCCTGAGCTACAGTTGAGACAGGAGAGTATATATAGCCTATTTCGAAACCTGTTTTCTCAAGAAATAATACTGAGACAGTTGGCTGTGTTTGATAGCTCTTGTAATTACACCTGGAGGGAATAGAATTGCAAGCACTGGAAATAGCTCAGCCTTGCCAAGGTAATCACTGTTAGTGCTGCTCTGTCGGTTGGTTAATCAGGTGACTCTGCTCAAAGGTACGTGATGGTGAGAGGGGTAGGCTCTGATGAGAGCTGGGCTCAGAGGCTAGTCTGCAATACCCACAGCGCAGACTGGGCCACGATTCTGTCCTATGCATGCCTATTGCAGCAGCATGGACACTTGCAATTTGGTGGCCAGAATACCCAGAGACTACTCCTAAGTGGTCTTTACATGCCAGGACTGAGGACTTCCTATCTCGGCATGTCAAAAGGACTTAGGCACCTTGGGCACCATACACATCTCATCCACCACTGCAGTAGGTGACATCACTATCCATCCAGGTGACAGCATCACAAGGCAGGGTAGGAAATGTTGAGGTTGCTACCAACCTATCTGCCTCTAGGTAGGCACTATGTGTGCACTGTGGCTTGACTATATATTTACCTGAGTTTTGTCATTTTGGATTCTCAAAAGTCAGCTCCAGCTTGTGTCCAGCTATGCACTCGCATCACCATAATGTTGCATCACCGCAAAGACAGTTTCTCCTTGTTACTCATAACAGAGATATCTCCATAGTGTGCTGAGACAGGCAAGATCAGGCCTCTCTAGGAAAGTCTGTGAATGACTCCCCTGTGCGTTATCAGCCTTGTGAAATTTCAGTGAGGTGGTCCAGGGCGTGTGCCACAACCAAGGTTATATGTGGTGTCTCCACAGTGCAGGGAGCGATGTGGCTATATCTGCGGTAACAATTATGGAAACAAATTCCTCCTTCTCCTCCTTCCCTGGTGTCATGGAACTCATCTTGGGAAAAGGCTAGTGTCCAGATGCGATAGAGATTTGTTAGAACTGGGGTTAAGTTAGGATTGGCCCGTTTTTGAAAAAGTTGGAGCAATAAAAAGTATGACTGACCTCATAATTGTGACAGATGCTTCTTGTTACAGGGCTTCTTCCACAGACATTTAATAGCATCTTGACTAAAACCAATAGGCTGTGCAATTACAGTTTTGCTCTGTTTTCCATTTTGTTGATAGACACTGTGGTGTATTTGTACGACAAACCAATGTAAAATAAATGATGGGTACACGTGTGTAATTTGCCTGCCTTGGTGCCTCAGAGCAGCAGGTTCATACTAGAGTGGAGCTACGACTGAATTGCTTCCCCTTACAGAATTCAGTTCCATCAGAGACAAGCACATTCTGAAACTGTCAGTTTTGAATGAAAAATTTCCAGGACAACTCTGGAAGTCTTCGTTCAAGAATCAGGTTGGACTGAAAGCAATCTCTTCAATAACATTTCATTTATTTGACATTCAGGATGTTGTTTGAGCAGGAGGCAGCAATTAATGACTGCATTAACAGGCTTAGCACAAACAAGGTACGTGTAGTTTCCTCTCCATTTGCAGAGCATCTGGTAGCAAAATTAACTGACCTTCTGTGATTCCTATGCATTGTCAGTGAGCGCAGTACCAGTCTGTCACTTCCCTTATGTCTTCTGAAAGCCAGGCAGACCTACTTATTTGGAGTCATTAGCTTTTGTTCAGAAGGCAAAACTTAACACTAAGATGACATTCACATCACTCAATACTTGATTATCGGATTCCTGCAAACTTCAGATAAGTTTAATGTATAAATGATTATCAGAGATTTTAATGAATTATCAAAGAATTTAATGAATGTCAAGAGTATTTTTTTATATTTGCAGATGCTACTTTCAAGCAGAAATATGGCATGAGAAGGCACTATTCTTTAGTGAGAATCTGAGGTTGTTTCTCGACAACAACAACAGAACAAATTAGACGGTGGTTCTGTAGCCATTCTTGAAGAGATGTCCTCAGCCAAAACTTTAAACAAAACAACAAATATTGCATAGAACAAACACTTTCTCTGCAAGTCACTTTGAAGAGTGCAGTCCTGGCTCCATTGAAATCTCCTGTGGGAACTCATCAGATCGGTTTTCTTATGATCCTTATTTACCAATATGTGTGTATATCAATCAGGTAAGCAAATGATCCCAAGTCACTCTAGCCATATAAAACTATGGAGTAACTGGAGAACTAATTTCCTCTAGAGCTGATAAAAGGCATTACTGTGAAGAAGAACAGTAAAATAAACCTGACTTCCAGCAACTGGATTAAAATACATCACTAATGCATTTACAGGGCAGGTAGCATCCATAGGCTTGTTCCTGGGAGCGCTAGGCAAACTCAGTTTCAGTCTCCAGTCCGAGACAGAAGCAGGAGCTTATGTATGACTGGGAAATGCTTATTTGAGCATAGACAACAGCCAGAAAAGATTTCCAAGTCAAGATTAAACTTTCAAAGCTTAAATATGTTTGCCATGTGCAATCACTTCACTTTGTAGCTGTTAAAAAGAATCTGTTTCTGTGTTATTTCTGGAAGATGAGCAAATCTCTGAACTATTAACTTCTGTGGTCAGCTGGCCTGGAGATGTCAACTTTTCATTTGTCCCAAACATTGATTTTTTTTTTATATTATTCCCTGGAAGAAAAGATATATATACCTGTCACTTTCACTGAAATATAGGCCCTCAATTCGACTCTCACTCTCCTTGCAGTGACAGTATACGGATCAGGTTTTCCTTAGCTCTCCTGGATGCAACTTGTTTGCCTCACTATAGAACTGGCAAAACTGAGAACAAACCAGAATCTGATGTCTTCCAAAACTTGGGTTAAATAATGATCAATTCTTAAGGTACCCTTTTTGCATACCTCTAGATATCTGTGCGTTTTGGTTCCATCTATTTCGTATTTTCAAAGTTTTCTAGTTTACTGGAAGGGAACATTTAGATCTAGCTTTCTTTGTGTTGTGTGGGGTTTTTTTCCTTTCCTGTTTTCCTTCTTTTTGTTTCTTGTCTTTCCTTCTTAAACAGGAAAGGTATGACTCTCATAGAGTTTCTTAGCTCGAGCATCTGATATTTTTAGAAAGACATCTACAGCTGTGAAACTTCACAAAATAGTAGCAGGCAGCCCTGCTATTAGTGACAGTAAGGAAGGCATGAACACCAAGCCCACATCAGAAGCAAAATTGGGGGCAGAGGAAATTGGGAACGGTAAATCATAGGAGGGAGTAGCAGGATCAGATCCCAGTGCCAGAAACAGAGACTGCAATTATTTTAAAGATTCTCAGGGCCTTTCTCTGAGGCCAAAAAGCACAGAAGAGCCTGCATCCATGCTATTAAACTCTTTTACTCTCCAAAACATGGCAGCAATATGCATATTGTCTATTGAAGATAGTCTCTGACTTGTGCTAGTTCCTGAACATACCTGGGAGAACTTCGAAATCCTTGAAGTGTTTCCAAATTGTAGTTTATTCAGGCCAACCTGTACAAGAGACTGCTCTAAAGAATTAACAAAACAGACAGCCAAGTTTTTGGGTCCACTTCATTTACTGATATTGACGTAGCAGAAGTTCTGGGGCAAAGGAGGCATCTAAGGGCAATGACCATATTCCTGTCTCTATCTGCTAGTACATGTTCGCCTATCTTAGACTAGGAGAGGACACAAGTGACAGATGAGGAGGTCTTTAGTGCTTAGTACCAAGTCTGGACCCCCAATATACATTAAATTCTTTCAGAGAATCATTTCAAGTACAAAATGGGAGGTGTAAAGACTCTGATATCCTCTCCTTCCATATCGCTGTGATTATTAGCCACTAAGGTTGAACACATCTAATTAATTAGCAAGCAATGACACAGCCATCACCGCTGTGTTCTCTCAGATGGACGGACGAATCACTTTCAAGAAACTTTCCAGATATTGCAGGAAGGTTTCACATTCACACCACAGTTTGGTAGTAAAAACCACTGGGGTTTGGAAGGAGACTCTCACAGTGGCAGGAGGAGGGACAGACTGGAGGCTGCTGCCCTGAGTAGAAGAGCAAGGCTGCGGTTTCATGTTTTGAAATCATTTGAGGATGTTTTTAAAGCTCATTGTTCTTAGCACAAGCTGTTGTCTGAGTGCAACAGGGAGGCAGCACACCGTGGCAGGAACTGAGCAGCAGGCAGGGCGAGGGTGCCTGGAGCTGGTCTGACTGGTAAGCACTCCACCTTGTGAAACCTCAGCCAAAGCTCGCTGGAGGGCAGAGACATCTGCAGTCATCCCAGCTACCTAGGCAAACAAAGAGTTGAAAAGTTTTCTTTTACCGAAAGATACATAGTCAAGAAGTGTGCAAAAACAACATGCCTTGATGCAAAGCACAAAATGTTGCCCCTGGCTCTGGGGGTTGCACATAGGAAGCAGGGCGAAGCTTGGCTATCCAGAGGCTGTGCCAGCTGCAGTCCTTGCCAGCAGCAATCCAAACAAGTCATCCTGCCTGTCTTAGTCAAAGGAGGTTCACCTCTGTCCTCTCTCTCCATGGCCATCCTCCTTGTGTCACCCTTTCTGTCCCTTGCCATCATGCCAGCTGTTTGCCTGACCTGTACGCAGAGCTGCTCAACATCAGTCCACAGGTCATTCCGGAGCCTTTTGGATGTCTCCTGCTTTGCGCTGGCAGTCTGTACCTTATAACGCACTCCACATTCATTCGACTACTTGTCTCATCTCTTTTTAGTTCTCTGGAGACACTTTATGTGGGGAGATTCTAAGCGGCATCTTCTGACAGAGCACTTTTAGCTGCAACCACATGGGGTTTTACTAACAGTTGGGCCTTCAGACAGTCAACACTAGATTTATTTTTAAAAGTCTTTTGAGCTGAGATTAAAATGGAACAAGGCACATGGGCCGAAAGCCTAAATGTCAGCAAAGTGGATATGAACTGCCAAGCAAACCTAGCTGACAGAAAAGAGAAAGGAGCTGTACTACAGAAGGGCTAGAAAATATGAGCCTGGGAATTGTGAAATGGCCCTGGAAATGAACAAAACTCTTTGCAGCTCTAGCAACATCCTTCTGGAATCACAGGCAGGACAAAGGACTGTTTTGTTAAACCTATTATCAGATCTACCTCCCTCACCCAGGCAAGCAAGCCTGTCTAACCCTTGCTTCTGCTGAGACTTTCAAGAACACTGAGATAAAATCCAGGACAACCTTGCTTATAAATAAGCTGAATATATTTGTACAGTAGCTGGCAAGCAAGAGGCTTTGAGAATGGTTGTAGACAGATTATGCCCCTCTATTCATTACTCAGAGTACTGTGTCCAGTTTTAGTCCTCCAAGCAGGACTCCAGGAGACAAGTTCACAAGCTTAAGCGAGTTCAGTGGCTGGAGCACATGTGTGGGGAGAGGCTGAGGGATGCCGGCTTACTCAACCTGGAGAGCAGAAGGTTAAGGAGGGATCTTACTGCTGTTTTCAAGTAAAAAATGGTTATAGAGAAGACGAAGCCAAGCTCTCCTCAGAGATGCACAGCAAAGGAATGAAAGCCACAGTCACATGTTACAGGATGAGTTATTCTGACTATCTGTATGGAAAAACATCTTCACACTGAGAACAGGTAAGCACTGGGTCACAGTACTTCAAGAGACGGTGGAATTTCCACCCTCAGAGATTTTCAACACGTAGGTGGGGAAGACCCTAAGCAACTACTGCAAGTTGAGGTTGGCCCTGCTTTGAGGAGCCGTTCAGACTAGGTGACCTCTAAGGTCCCTTGTAACCTAAATTATTCTGTTACTCTAAGCACAACCTGCTCGGCAGGTCTCTGGTCTCCTGACTACGTAACCACTCCGCAGATACCAAGATCTTGATCACTTTGCGGAGCTGTGCCACCATTCCCCTTGCCTGTGCACACCAGCCTTTCTCACTACCAACTCCTGCACACCTGACACCACGTTTCCAAATCAGAGACCCACGTTCAGCAGAAAGTAATCCCCTCTGCCTTCAAATCCAGGGCACGGACTGAATGAAGCTGTGGCTGCAGGCTCTGTGGTCACTGGGATGGCCTCACGAAGCTACCACCACAGGCTGATAGTGGGCTGCTCTGTCTGTGCCAGTGCCTGGAGAGGACCAACTGTGCACAGCAGCAGAGAAAATGCTCCCGTGCTTGCGAGGATCTCACAGGATCTAATTTAAAGCATTCATCAGAGGTGCCTCAGCTGGAAGGCTTGCCCCCCTGCCTTCCCTGTATGTGCAGGGAGGGACAGCAGGCACCTCTGTGACAGCAAAGAGGAAACACGGGGTGAGGATGTTCCTACCTTAGGCATCTTGGCTGCATGCTTGGGGTTTCAGGGGCTGGTTCAAGACCTGGTGTATCCCAGCTGGCAGCTGGAGAGCGGCACTGTAATCGTACCCCTTCCCTTCAAGATAGCTTCCTCTGCAAGGACAAACCCCAAATGCTTGTGTACATGGTGGCTTGTCGGTGTGCCAGCAAGTGGTTCCTGACTTGAAGATGTTTCAGAGGGCAGGCAGCAGCAGAAAATGCCTTGCCTGTGACTGCAGCTGCTTTCAAAACCCAAAGCACAGACTAAGCATGTCAAAGAATGTGAAGGTTATCTTAAGAGGTGAAGAAACAGATGTTATCTGCAGTGATGAGATTTTTTAGCAAATGTTTATTAATGTGTTTCCTTCAGACCTTAAACGCTGGAACAGAAGAAAGAAGTAAAAGGTAAAACCGGAAAAATCACAGGTTAATAAGCAAATCAAAGAAAGAAATAGATGAAAGACTGTGGTGGGGGGTAGGAGGAGACAAAAAATATGTTAAGTTCCTCATACCAGCTCCTTCAAGCAGGATCTTGCACTACATTAATCCCAGTAGGCTTTTATCAGCCAGCATTTGAAGTGCCCCAGTGACAATAAGCCACCTCACTTTGCAGTGTGTTAGGCTGCCTTGCTGTTCCCTCAGATCAACCACAAAAAGTGGGAGTGAAACCAAAACCCCAGGGCTCCTGGTGCAGCGCATACTTAGGGTGGCTGTTCTTGGAAGGGTGGGCACGGGCAGCAGCACTGGCCAGCCCTGCACCTGGGTGGGCAATGCAGCTCCCCAGGGGCCGGGTGTGCAGCCACGTGCCACTCGTGCTTCTCCCCATGCTGCTTCCGGAGCCAAACACCAGCCTCAGCTGGTTCCCGAAAGTGCTGGCGTGGCTGCACCCGTGTCGCGTAGCTCGAGGCACCGGTAGGTGCCAGAAGCTCCCGTGTTGTCCCTGGAAAAGGTAGAGGTAGAAAAAACCACTGGCCGTCATGAGAACAAGCCCAGTGGGAGCTGCGCTGTGGTGCCCCAGGGACAGTTTATGATGTTTTTAAGGAGGTGGTTTCTGCGCTTTAATTCATATCAGTCTTGTGTATTGCAGTCTCCTCCGATGAGTTAGCGATCATTCACTTTTCTGAGGCGCAGTTGGATCTTCAGAGAGCAGTATGTTGTTGCACTGCCAGTTATTTTTATTAATACTTAGTATTTAATTGTTAGTGTTACGCTTTAAACGGATGAAAGTGGGATTTCCAAATGAAACCTGCAAACAGTGAATATATTGAAAAGTATGATGCATAAAAATGCATCCCACTTCAAAGGCCTTACTCCAGATTAATACTGCTATAGCTGAGAGTAGAATTTAGTCCCATGTTATTCTCTCTGAAGGAAGATTAGGCTCAAGAAGCAATTAGTTTCAGTTTAGCAAAAATGGCAGAATGGAACAAGTATGCATCCAGTAGAGTATTTTCTGTAGGACCAAGGAACCAAAGACGTTTTCTGTTGCTGTCTGAAGTATATGTCTCAAAGTTTTATCTTAACCTTTAACAAACCAGTAATTGTACAAACAACGCCTTTGCATTTCAGATTTTTTTTTTGTATAATAAAATAATTATCTCTGTAAAATTCCTAGTTTAAACACAAGAAAATTGGTATGAAAATGTTTTTAGGAATAAAGTCTATTCCCTTCCTGTTTCAGAATATGCTCTAATATAAGCACACTGGTACTGGGCAGAAACTCTTTTCCCCAGATACAGCTAATGCAATTCAAATCTTTACGTGAAATAGAGCCGAGCCATTTTCCTAGTCCTGTGTATCCCCTCAATCAGCGTGAGGGGGAGGAAGTATATGAGTCACTAGAAATGTGTTTTTCACTCTCCAAAAAAGTTAGATTTAGGAGACCTAAAAAGCGTGTTTAGTTCCAACGCAGTGCTGTATTCTGGCCTGGCCCTTTACTCAATGAAATTCTTTGAACTCCAGCAGGTTTCTAATGCCTTAAAGTTGTAATGAAGCAGGTCCATTCTTTGCCCTTTTTCTCCTACAATTGATCATTTCATGGTGGTCGGTTCTCCTCTCTCCTTTGCGTCAAACCAAAATAGCAGAAAATGTTGAAATGTAAGATAGTTATCAATGATTTTGCTAATATGGACTGTACACAGCTTTGGGCAGGAACAGCGTCACATTACAGGGTTGCTAAAGTTTTCATCACTGAGGAATGAGAAATTTAGTTGGGATTTCTACTCATTACTGTAATCTACATGTTATGCAACAAATGTTCAATTTGCAAGTCATTCTGGAGGACATTTCTTTTTCCTTTGTGAGAACTGAACTTAATAGAATAGCCTAAGGAGAAAGTAGGAATGCTGAAAAGAAAAAAGCAAGGACACTTTGAGAAAGTTTCAGTTCAGTCATAGTAAATGTAATAAAGCAAACTTTATTGCATGCAGCAAATAATTCTTAAATATAACTTCTTTGATAACAGACTTTGGGCTTGGTAACACAATAACCAGTGAAGATTAGCAAAAACAATACGGAGAAGTCTGTATCAGAAGAGTGTTCATGGTTTTAAATTCAGGTCCTAGCTGCTTTGGAGACCAGAGCTTCCCTTAGAGACTTTAAGGTCTCTAAGATCCCTAATTTATGAAAGATAAAATGTCTTCCCACTGATCTAGAGAGAGCATGCAGACTGCTTTCTGGAGAAAGCATTTGGAGGAAATCTTTCATTTTTCTAATAATCACCCCCTTTCTTATAGTAAGAGCAAGAAGAGTAAGAGTTCAACACTACCCATTTCACCATAGCCTCACTGGTGCTGCAGTTACGTGTGTCCCCAGGCTGCCTGGACACAGAGCTCACAGTGGGTTGAGATGCTCTACGACTCTTTCCTTGATGAATTATGAAGAAAATTGCCTGTCTTTCTTGCTATGTGGACTAACAAAAGAAAGACTCTGGAAAGTTATCAGCACTAGTATGATTTAGTTTGCATCTCTGTTTCAAAGCATGCAGTCATCACCAGTTGAAGGTGGCAGCCAGTTCCCAGCCTGTCCCTGGAGACTGGAAGACCAGCCTGGTTTGATATCAGTGTCAAGCTCAAGTTCTTCAATTTTCAGCATGTGTGATGCAGTTTTCAGCTGGTCAGTACAAACCCAAGATATACCTAGCAAGGATATAAGATTTTGAGAATGCCATATAAGCTACAGCCTTTTCCTCCATAGGCATAATTTCTTTTATTCCACAGCCCATAATTTTTCCTTGCATTAAAACCAGAGTAAATAATAATTCTGATTGTTTTGGAAAATTAGAACCACTTTTCCATATCCTAAATGAACAGGCTATATGGGATTCAAATTATGTGAGGGCATTAGTTCTCAAGTATAATTTGCGAGCTCTTCTCAAGTGCATCGAAGGTTTCTATTTAGTTCTATTTAAAAAAAAACAAACAACTTCTGCATAATGAAGTAGGAAATAGGATAAAACAACAACAAAGTAATCATTCAAACCTCTTGAGAACTTTGCAAACCATCATTTATCATCATGATGGATGTAATTTGTTTGAGAGTCTAAGAAGTAGAAGTATTTATAACAGAGTAGTTTGAAACCAGAACAAGCAGTTGTGCTAGAGATCCAAAGATGGAGCCTGGAAAATCAGGAGCTGTGATCAGTCAAAGGCTTTCACAGAGCTGAGATTCCTAGAGCAACATACGTACAGTCTGATAATCACTCATGGAATATCTTAATACAAAACTAGAGTCTTAGCCGTTTGCAGTCCTTCACAAATATTTATTAGTTGTGCAGCTGTGCGTGGGGACTGACTTGGGAGCCCATTTATACAAAGAAGAGTACACAGGATCTGTCTTGAAGAGCCTTAAAGGTGAAATAGATGTAGGGAAAACATGTAATGTGAAAATCAACAAGGTAATGCTTGAATGTCATCTCGTTCTCTTTAAGCTCGCTCTTTCAAGTGGGTTGCACAGCAGAGTAACAAGTAAATGGAAATTAAAAAGCAGTGCACTGGGTAGAAAAGGACAGGGGAGGAAAAGAAGAGGTGCAGCTGTGGAGTGATGTGGATGTACATGGCTGTGAGGAGAAGGGAAGGGTTAGGCAGTTGAAGAGAGCAGAGGAGGATGGTGAACACACAGAGCACTCCTTGTCACAGTGCAGTGGGTCCAGTGTCCTAGCAGAGGTGCAGAGTCCTCTGCATAGACACATGCACCAAGCCACCAGGCTGGATACTCCAAGGGACGTTCCCTTTGCTGGCCTTGTGTCTCTCTCCTCAGCCTCCTGCATCTGGTGGGGAGGAGGTCTTCAACCAGACACAGGCTGGGAGCAGAGCTGCGCCCCATGGAGATGCTGGGACTTTTCCAAGCAACAGTCACACCACTGTGCCACAGCCCTGCCAAGATAAGCCTTTGGTTTGCTCCCCTCTGCGGTCTTTCACTGATGTAGCATGCTGCAAGAGACAGGTAGCACCAGCAGAGCTTGAATTCCCGCCGTTAGATTTGTTGGTGCAGGCAGGTGCCGGAGGCTGAGTGCAGCAGCCCCTGCTTTGGCATCCTTTGTAGATGCACTAACTACCCAGATTGCTTGTACGTGCCGTGAAATGAACTTTCCTCTGGGCAAAGCAGGGGAGGAGGGGTAGGAAAATCCTATTAAGAGTGAGTGGTTACAGGGGCTATCGTAGATTTTTCTTGAGTCTTGTAACTAAAAAGTCAGTTGTTATAGGTGACTTCATGGGACACAGATGCAAGTCATCAGTGCTAGCAGGATGCGGTACAATTTTCTTCGGGAAGAAAATTTAAACCTTGCACAATTATTCAAAGCAGCCTCTGTGTCTTAGCTCAGGCTTAATATGTTGCCTGCTACTACAGAACACCCCCTCAGGAGATGGGACCATCTTGCAACACAAGTGAGAAATATTATAAATACAAATTCATTATACAGTTGGATGTGATAAGGATCACAAATAATAAATGCATGTTGATCAAAACATAACCCTAAGGAAAATTCAAATTTGTATAGCCTGTATGCCTTTGTGTCAGCCCAGCAATCTGAAAAATGCCCATGTCAAGCGTTATTTTTTGAAAGGTAGAGTAGTATACTGACAATCCAGATTTAAATTCAAACATGGCCCTAGGTTCATACCTGTAACACTCATTTATGATGAACCTGGGGGAATATTGTATTAATGAATGCAGCTTATACACTACTGGAATAAATGATGTGCCGCAGATGGAGAGATCATGGAGGGATCAGCTTGAGATGCATATATTTTTCTGATACATTAAGCCAAGGGACTGACTACAGTGCAGTTTCTCATGCTGATGTATTTTTGACATATTTTTCCTTAGGTTTGCTTGTAAAGACAGAATAAATTGTTCTTGACATTCGTAAACGTATTTCTCCTGTCAGTCCATGCCCCTTCCCTCTCTGTGCAATACCGCATGGAAACAGTGCATGGGGGAAGCTGTGCTTAGTATTCTGCAGCACTGAGTGCCTGAGAGCTCTGAAATGGGAAGCTCTCCCCTCCAACAAATTGCTGCAGGGAAAAATATACCATGCTCACTTTCAGCCTACAAATATTTGCCTTTGTGAAGGGTAATGCAATTTGGGAAAATAATGCTGATGGCATTTTCATATGAATCTGGGTTTCTTATATTATTGAGTAGTGAAGAAAGACAAAGAGTTGAACCATCCAGATTATTCTAGGTAATAACACATTCCCTGGACTACATTTGTCTGCATATGTATATGCATTTCTTTGTACATGTATGCGATCTTGCATGTGTACGTTATATAGCTTGTTACCAACAAGAAGGAAACATCCTACTCCACACCTAATGATGCTATCTGTAGTCCAGCCTTCCTCCTTTTCCCACACTCGCTTAACTTAAAGAGCTCATTTGAGATAGAGATTGTGTATAGGCTTGATGCTGGTCCTTTGCACATGTAAAAATAATTTCAAAAATTTGTTGATGTTAATCTGCCACATGGGTCTTTCCTGGAAAATTGCCTGTCAGTGTCTCCTTTGTGATCCTGCTTAACGAGAACTTCAGTGTTTAGGCTGGTGATGCCCTAAGACCCCTGCCTGTCATGCTGACAAGTATGGTTGCAGTGTTTCTGAGGATTTCTCTGTCTGGATTAATCTGCTGTCTCTAGTCTTCTACTTCTGTCACGTGCTTTTTTTTTTTGTTTTGCTTTGTTTGATGATTTATACAGCTCTTCGGACAAAGGAATGTTGGTCCTTATGCATGAAGATAATGCAAATAAATAATAATAAATGAGAAGTGAACTCACTAATAACGCAGTCAAATGGGTCAAGAAATGAACAGCAAAGCCTGAAGGAATTAAACTAAATTAAATGGGGTTGGGGGTTGGACTAGATGATCTCTAGAGGTCCCTTCCAACCCCTATCTATGAAATCAGACAGATAAGCAGAGAAAGAAACTCAGGAAAAATACCCTGCTTTTTTTTTTTTTCAAAGATAAAGAATGTAATTTGTTTCCTATTTGAAGAATAACAGGATTTTCACAAGGTCCTTGTTGCCTAGCTTAGACACACTAAGGTACCAGAATTCAATTATTTTTCTCTTCTTTCAAAGTAACCACTATGGCAACAAATAGGAGATTCCTAAGCAGCTGCCTACAGTGATGGTTTCACGTATTCAGGCTCTTTGCACCTGGAGAAACTTTGGAATTCAGATGAGATTAGAGCACTTGGCGAAATATAAGTTGCATCAAACGCAGAGGACAGGCATTCTTTGCTCACAAAAACTATTGTGCTGAAATGCTACATGCATAACTGAGCTGGTCTGCATGCTATGGTCCAGCTTACAATGCCTAATTGCAGCTAAAAATGTTGAAACACTACCCTGCCTTTGCAGCCTCCCTCTCCCTGCTACCCCAGCCAGTGCAGAGGCATTACACAAAGGGCAGCATGCGGTTCAGCGTCCCTTAATTTCAAACCCACTAAAAATAAATTCATTGATAAAAAGGCAAGCAGAAGCTGGCAGCTGGTGCTATGCAGCAAGCATGGGTGGGGCAGAGCCTGCGGAAAGGAAAGCGCAGAGGCGTGAGTTGGTGGGCGTGCTTCTCACGGGGCAGGGGGGGTACCGAGCCTCCAAAGGAAGGTGACTGTCATGATGTGGAGATTGGCACTGCGTGTTTGCAGTACGTAATCAATTTAGATTTTGTGGAAAGTGGGACCCAAACTCTGCTCCACTTAACCCAAAACACTGCTTGCGAGACGCCTCTGCAAGCTCCGTTTCCATGGAAATGAGTGTTAGCATTATTTTCCCTGGGCAAAGTGAATCTATTAGACTGAGTTCAGTAAAACAGGTATTTTATCCCGTTTCACTCAGGGAGAAGATAAGGATTAGTTTGCAATCTGCATGTGGCATTGTAAGAGCATGATATTCCTGCGGTGCTTTATAAGATTGAGAACTACTAGGCTGTATTACGTAGGTGGAACAATACCCATTTATGCTGAGGCTGACTCAGATGCATAACTCTGTCAAAGCCTTATAAATCTTACACCAAAAGGACGATAAAATACATTTGACCGTATCTGCACTCAAATCAGACTTTATTACTGATATGATCCTCCAAAAAAAGAATTATTTTGGTTTTAAGAAGCAAAGGAGGTGTTTCATGTGCCCTACTGATTTTTTTAAGAATTGGATATATTTCTTGCAAACAAACCCTCGTCCTTACCACAATATTATGTTATTAAATCATCTAAGCCGATTTCTCTAATGATATTAAATAACAAGTTAAACTCTATCTATCTCAAACGTGGAGGAAAGGCGGGATTTGTATGGATTTGATCTCAATATACATTACCAGAAATACCGCCTGATGGGTCTCTCTCTAAGCTGTCAAAGAAATGGCAAATCTCCAAGGAATATTCTGGAAAGGAAGCATTTTTCAATAAACCAAAAGAAGTTTCAAGTTATTTTCAAAGCATAGTGGATCACTGAAGCTTGACAGAACGAATATGGCGTTTACTCAGTTTCAATGTGGTAATCTTATTTAAAGTGGTCAGTAAAAATTACTCATGTGAAAAAAATGGAGCAATTTTTCTCAGTAGACCTGTTCTCTTTTCATACCGGTAAGCACTGGAGAACCAGAACATCTGAGGCAGGGAGGGCCATGTCCTGGCCTATGCATCATTAATGCGATTGCTAATTAGAAACCAACATGCAGAATCATTAGTTTCCTTCTTTCTGTGAGAGAAACCTAATAAGACTTCAGATCCCAGACTGTATTTATGAAACTTGGTTCACAGTTAAAGAAAAAGAAGAATAAAATAGTAAAGCCAAAGATGATTTGGCCCCTGAGACAGAAAAACAATTAAACTTGTATCTAATTTTAAGTGTGTTCTCGGTTCTTCTGAGGTAACGTCTTGATAGAAAATAAGAGAAGGCTGAACATGGACTATTATGCTGATATATGTCAGTTTCACTCCAGGAGTTTAGGATACGTTTTCAGGGAAAATAAAGTAAGCAGAAGCAAGGTTGCCTCTCCTGAAGGGCAGGAGTGCTCCAGCGAAGCCAGGAACACCCTCCCTTCCCACCAAATCCTGCAGGGCAGTGGGTGCTCATCATCCCATCCCCATTATCAGCATCTTGCGGAACTGGACCTCTGACAAGCCATGCCATCCTAGCGAGGAATTGCAAGATGCACTGAGAGAATTAACATCTTTTTCTTTTTAAAGCTGAGGAGATTTTCCCCCTTAATGCCAAATTTCTCAGAGAGTTTCTGTGTAACACCCATATCTGTAAAGTTTTCAAGCAAACCTACACAGTCTTCGTTCCATGTCATTTTTCCTTCCCTTGCGAACCTCAAAGTATATAATAAACCTAAAATCCTTAAAAATGCATCCTGCTGTCAGTCTAAGGTAAATACATAGAAAAACAATCCGTTAAAAAATCCATGTAAGAAACAAAACTCTTTCTAACACAAATGAGGTTATAAGAGTGTCTTAGTCTAGCACAGCTAATTCTATTGGGGCATAACCTGATCTCTTATCCTGCAACAATGTACTGTTTATAACTTGCACTTTTACATCAGTTCCCGATCAAAGCCATCCCCAGTTCATTAAAAGTTATTCTACAAAAGTAGCTAATAAAAGAACTAATTGGGACACAGGCCAACATCTCCTAGCTTCTTGACAGGGTTTTGACATTTTATTTCTTTTAATTAAGTGTATGT
The DNA here is from genome assembly GCA_013398225.1 of Steatornis caripensis. NCBI lineage: Eukaryota > Metazoa > Chordata > Aves > Caprimulgiformes > Steatornithidae > Steatornis > Steatornis caripensis. The sequence continues at coordinate 13,763 of VZSC01011612.1, read as the reverse complement.
GCTGGTGATAATCGTGTGCAATAAGTTGTTCAGTAAAGATACGGAATACATTTCAGAACTGGTTTTGGGGAGGGCACAGATTTTTATTTTGGTTTTGAAACAGATGGACAAGACCCTCTTCAAGTTCTGTTCTTGAACAAATGCATCAAATTTTGGAAGCTTCTCTCCTCCTCTTGGTCTCACAATCCTGCAAAATCTTCTTTCTGTTTCTCAAGTTTTCTAGATTTCATTGCATGTAACAGAAGCATCAGGCAATGTTTTTTCTTGGTTAGTTTTATTTCATTAGTGATACTCTGAGCAGAAATCTGAAAACGAGAATGACTTCTGCAAATAGATTGAATTTCTGTTTAGTTTCCAAGATCACTTCATATTTTCATTTCTCCTCTCTTTCATCAGCCCACAGTGTTTGGGATGCTGAGTTTATTCTTCTTATGGCACTTGCTGAAATTTTCTGAAATAGCAATTCCCATTGCTATTTTGGTCAACAGAAATTCTACAGTTGACTTCTGTGCAGGCAGACTCAGCCTGGACCACAGACGTGTTGCAGGCAATAGTGTAGATCATGTACAGAATTTAGCACACACAC
>VZSC01011612.1:0-13057 GCA_013398225.1 Steatornis caripensis | reverse complement strand
CCCCCCCCCCCCCCCCTATTTAGGAGGGGCCTAAAATCACTAAAGACTTCAGAATATGGGTAGGGATCTTGCTCATGCCCTTTGTATCCTTGCACAAAACCTTTTTACGTGACCATCCAGTTGCCCTTCCAACTGACACAGCTAGAGGTTGGGATAACACTTGGACTGGGAATTCACCTGAACTAGTAAACCATCCACTTCATAGCAAGGACAGACATGCACAATGCCACATATGATCTGACAGGCAGTTCGTGCCTTCCCGCTGTTCGCTTCATAAGCCAGAAGAAGAAACAGGGCTTTCTGTAACTCAGCAGGAAGGAAGCACCAAACAGCTCCAGCCAAGGCAACACGAAGACTTGTACAACATGCTGTAAGGACTCCAAGATGCTCAGAAAATCTGCAGTGTGGCTCTGCATATCCAGGTGCGATCCAAAGAGTAGGTTGCTTGCTCTAGCTAATTTTATTATAGTCTGAAGGCCATTGTCACATAATAAATATTTCCTGAATTCAATCAACTAGGTTATTTCAATCCACTTCCATTTCAATCTATTCATTTGGACTGTAAAGCCAACACAGGTGTTTCCTTTCGTATTACCTTCTCAACTGAGAAGCCGGTGACTGGGTAGATCATAAGTAATTCCCATTTTACCCTTGTAGACTGGGTCTCAGTCTGCCTCCTTGCCTCCATAGTGTATGTTTGTAGTTTGGAATAAGTTGGAGGAAGAATGTGGAAAGTTGATTCTGTATCTGCATATATCTATTTTATTGCTTAAAAAAAGTAATTTCATGTCCAGCATTGCCCGCAGGGTACTTTTTATAGGCATATAAGTCAACAAAAGGACGTTTAGTGACATTTAAAACAGAGCTTGATACTTCATATATCAAAGTTCTAACCATTTTTTAATGTTCATATTCTGAACAAGGATAACTGGCTGTAATTATTCTATCACAACTTTTAATGAAACAATTAAAGGAAGAAACAAAAATTATGGATTTGAGATAGACACATTTATCTGTCAACTGCTATCTGTGTCCGCTACCATGCTAAAAATCCTAGACAACAAAATTTAGGTTAAGGAAAATTATAAAGAGATTAGTACCTGAGCAGGCTTCTATAAAGAAGTAATAAAAAAAAAAAAAGGTTTTGCACATAAAGCCTAATTACTTTGGGAGAAAATCCTTCTTTGCACACAGAAGGACAGATCATGTGCTAGCTCTAATTTATGCTGATCCTTATATATTGTGCAGTAGGGATCTGCCTTATCCCTTGGCTGTCTCTGTGTGACATGCAATTTTTCACAGTACTTTCCAGTGATTTTCAGAATCCAGGAGCAATTCAGCACGGACAACAATGGCAAGCAAGACATGGTGAGTCATGTCTGCTCATGGCAATGCAGTTATGTTATCTTCCAGCAATATGAAAAGAGATTGCATGTTATCATGGCTACCACTTGCTCTTGTAACAGCTGTAAAGCACAAAAGAATTTCTACCTTGTCTTTCAGAATCTAGCCATGTCTCTCTCTAAAGCAATTTCCATCTTTTCTCTTTCTTCCATTATTTCTTCCATATCAACAGCTTAATTCACTAAGGAGACGAAGCCACATAACTTCACATAGGACAGCTAGCAGATTTATTCTATCAAATACAAAATGTTTTTTCATTGTAACTTTTATGTTTATGATCTCTCTGAAAGTACTGCAAAATCCTTGGGTGATATTACTGGTACAGGAAGCATGACTATTTTAAGTATATGTTCGTATTTCAAGAATAGCAGAGGAATTTTTTTTTAATATGGCAGTTACTATAGTGACAGCGACAGTTTCGAAGAAGAAAGATGGCATTGTGATAACGATATTGTACTGAGATTCAGCTCAAAATGCCAGGAACTCTTCAGAGATGGTCACTTACATCCTTTTATTTTCCAGTATTTTTTTATTGTTGTGGCAGAGCTCTGGTGAACAAGTTGTTGACCTGAATTGCAGGAGTAGAACTGTCTGAGAGTTGTTCTTTCATTCTGCAGAACTCTTCCACATTTAAAACTGTTCTTGTTCTGTATCAAAACAAACCCAAACCTCTTGGAAGCTTTTTTTGTGTAAGTAAACTAAACCATCCCTGCAAAGTCTAATGCTGAAGACCCATGCTTTGTGCAGAAGGGGTACTTGATCCTACGCTGCCTACCTATCCCAAAAAGGCTAATACTGCTACAGTCTTGAGGAAGTTCTGTGGTTTTCCCCATTTTGAAAAGGAATTTCATTCTGTATTTGAAAAAAAATACCCAAACTTCTGGAAAAAAAAAATTGTCTTAAGTGGTACATTCCTATGAAAAGTTAAGTTTCTAATGAACTGGTATTTTTGTAAAGACTTCTTTTTTTCCTTAAAAAACAGCTGTAGCCTGCACAACTGTGCTGGTCAGTTGACAGGTAACTAAATAAAAGACAAGAGAGAATCGATCTGTTCTGATTTCCTGAAGCTTATCTGTGTGTAATTCTACAACTTGTGAGGCTGGACTCTCGTTCAGGCTTGGTCAGAACACGCCTGTTTACGTGTCAGCTTTTAATTCATAACTAGCAAGCTATGGAAAGCCTGTCCTCATAGTCAAAGCCAAATATTGTCCTTGTGCTTGCCCAGGCTGCGAAGAGACAGCTCTGTAGTCCAGACTTCTCCAACACACACCATGTAAGGGGGCTGCCATCTCACAATGAATTGTCAATGCCCATGACAATTATCAGAGTAGCCATGGTATTCTTCTCAGTGATGGCCCAGGTGGTCCATTCTTGCTGCTAATGCCAGTAATACACTCGTTTTAAAGTGTGACAGAGCCTTTGACACCCTAAATTTACTGTACATATGGAATCATTCATGGCTGTTGGCAGCTGAAATGTTCATGGCTAAAGTCCCAGTGACAGCTGAGACAAGGTTCAGGCTGCTGGTCTTTACTCCGTTTCAGTAGCTGGTTGCCAGCTTAGAGCTGCTGGTTAGCTACGTGAAGCATCGCTGTCTACGGCCTGCAAGTGTAAACTGTCCGTGGAGAACAGCCTAGCAGAGGAGTGCAGGATGCTGGTCACCAGCCTCAGCTAGGCAGCACCAGAATTCACTGATTTTTTAGTTGCCTCCAAAACAAAACCAGGATCCAAGTGTGAGCTGGCAGTGAAGCTTTAAGACCAGAATTTTCCCCAGTTATAGCTGAGAAACCAGTTTCTTATCTCTTCACCTCTTAGCTACCTGTGAATACTCCAGGGAAAAGTCTACCAGCTCAGCTTACACTGCTGTGGTATCCGTTGTACTGTTTAACATTGCCCTGGAGGGACTGCAAGTGTCAACATAATCCATTACTGCACCTCAGGAAGCAATCACCAGAGGAGCTCTCTAGGCTAACCCTGTACCTCCTGTCTTCTGGATAAAGCCTCTGTGCATTCCCTATGCACTCACACAGCAAACATAGTAGTTCCTGAGCTTTGTAGTGCCACATAGTAAACTTCCAATAACACCACTATATCCAGAAACACCAGGATCTCCTACGACACGGGTGTTTGTCTTCGGCAACAAGAAAAACTTACTTCCCATTTTTGTATTTTCACCTTATGGCTTTGTTAACCCTGCTTCTAACAGGAGAATGATGATTGATAGACTCTCTTGCCATGCAAGGTAAAGAAACCTGATTTCCTTATTGCCGCATAGTGTTATGGAAGTGGTGTGACGACAACACTGTTATTTCTTATTTGGAGGTGATTCGACTCATGTGGACAGCATTGGCATTATTGCCATTTGGCATGGAGCTGAAAGACCTAAAAAGCTGATTATACTGAAGTATTTGAAGAAGGGATTCAGGACGCAGCCCTGAGAGCATTGTAATACTGCTCAAGCACAGTGTGACTTAAAAACCCACTGTTCCATTTCGGTTGTTTCCTCCCTGTGCCTGGAAACCTTCTCTATCCTTCAGACCAAAGTGTGCTTCTTATTTTTAATAAGGTGATATGAGGTCTGAAAGAAACATTGTTGTCACCTGAGTTTACTCCACAAATTAACTTTTCAAAGGGCTACAGAATCAGAGCAAGTCTCTGTTGGTTCCACTACCAAGAGGTAAAACGAGCAGTATTTAGGTCTTGAGAATATAATTCCTTCTGAGCTGGTTCTTTGGCTAGATCTGTAATGTTTAGTAAGATGGGTTCCAATGGGTCACGTTGCCTTGGGTGAGCTGGTTTGCAGTGGGGCCCTGTTCTGGGTGCAAGTTCTGCAATCTGTGTAATGAATGCTTGAAATGGTCAGCTACTTTATAATAGACTATTAATAATCTGTTATAAGGGGCAGGTGAGGGTCACAGTGAGAAGAAAATGGTAAAGATGATTTATGGTGCAGTAGTTTTTAGAGACCTAAATCACCTTTAAGGCCCTAGAGCAATGGGCATGATAAAACACACATCCAGGTACGATCTTGCCCTGAAGACCTTGTCTGCTTTAAGTCCCTCAATTTGAAGTTAAAGGCATAAGACAAACACCCTAAAACACAAGCTTCATGGTGTCTGAAAGCACCATGTTACTGTCAGTAGTGCTCCACAGTGCTCTCTTGGGGTGAAGAAGCTTAGGGATTGCTCCTTGAACTGTCACCTCCACTCACTGCTAAACAGGGTTTGTGGGTGATGTTCAAAGGTACCAGAGGGGTTGGGCAGTAAGTTCCAGTTGTCGATTTTCTTGGGAATTTGTTTTCATTCCATTGCCTTTTGTTATATTAGTATCTTTTGGATCATTTTACTTACCTGGCAGGACGTCATGTATAATGGTGTGCTTCTAGGTTGTGTTATTTCTTTTCTGAAATGTTTCAGGACATTGTTTCAAGCAAAATCCTTTCTCAGTTCCTCTGTTATCCTAAAGGGTCTTTTTGAAAATTTCTGCTTTGCCATGCGTACAAAGCCACGGCACAAGATGAGGAGACCGTCAGGGCTCTAGCGTCAGCAGTGCTATCGCCTCTCTGTGTGGAAACAGTTATCATACCGCCTGTACACTCCCAGAGCCAGGCTTGGAGGAAACACAAAATGAAAAGAGGGGGGTGGTAGAAGATTCAGGCAAATGCAACTGGGAAAGATTTACTGCCCAGTAATCTGAGTGCCTTCCAGATTACTAAAGGGATTTGTATGCCAAAAACATACATGTCAGGAAGCACCTGACATCCCTGTTTCACAAACCTGTCATTATTAGAGCTGTTGTCAACCCAGCTACTGGACCCAAAGTGAGTCCTTAATGCAAAAGAGTAACAAGAAAAAAATATTTATATCAATTCTATTTGAATTTTACCAGGTCTGTGATAATTATGATAGAATTGTTCTTTTTGATGCTTTCCAGCTGTGTAAAGCTCTGAGAGGGCTTTTGTTGCTTAGACACCAGGACTACCTATTCTGATCCAAGCTCCCAAATCTGTGCCTGTATTTCGTCCAGTGACTCTTAAATAGAGAATGCACAAGGACTCCTGAGACCCGGGGTGGGATTGGGTCTTAACCAATGGGACTGAGACTTAAGCATGCTGAAGTCAGTACTCCTCTTACTTAGTCTCTTTTTGCCCCTTCACATCCTGCATTCCTAGCTGCACAATGGCCCAGCTTAAAAGTGGAGCTGGAAAATAACCCAACTACAATTGTATCATTAGAGCCACCACCCACAGTCAGGAGGTGGATTGGAAACTATTTAGGTTGAGGAGTGCTTAGAATAGGGCTCTCTCCAGACCAAATATTTATCCTACCAGGCTGAGTGATTGCTGCCTCCTATCCCCTAATTCATTCCTAGTTTGGCATCTATTCCCCCAAGAGATCAGAGAAGAGCCTGTTCAGACACAGCCTGTGCCTGGGGTTCCCTGTGGGTTAGTCCTTGGCATCTCCCTGCACAACATTCAGGATCGCTCCATCACGCAAGTTCCGCAGCACTGTACAGAGTTAGGAGAAGGAGCTAAAGATGCCGTCTGAGGTATCTCTCTGTTTGTTGCACTGAAGTGTTTGTCTTTTAATCATTTCAACATCTGAATTTGAAGGCGAGGGTTCGATTCATCTCACCCACGTTAGACCATCTGGAAGACAGATCCAGGGTCCTGACTAATCATTTCAGCTCTCCCTGTGTGCAGTGATGGCGTATAGGTACCTCCAGGCTCAGTTCTTCTCAGCTGTCTCAGATACCTGTTTTAGTGTGATCTGAATCTGCCTCTGCAACTGCCTGTCTCTCTGCAGTGATTTCTTAGGGCATCATTAATTCAGGCTGGATCTCCACTTTCAGGTGGGTTAAGGTGGGTGGGATATCATTCATTTCTACAGTACTCCATCAGAACATGGTCCACTATAGCCCTTACTTGATCCACAGCGGACAGTATTCAATGCCTCCCACCTACCAGATTGACAGGGTGCACAGAACAAAGTATGCAAAAGAGCTGCTAATTTTTCTGAGGGGCTCACCATTTAAAAACCACCAGAATCGATTCCATATAAATATTGGATAATTAAGTACTGAGCCCTGCCAGCACGTTCATATTCACATTAAATGGGAGTTGAAAGGAAACAGAGAAAATGGTGATCCAAGATTTACACATTAGCACACACGGCACAACAGACATACTCCCGAAGGAGGAATGATGTGGTTGTAGCTTTTGCAGTGTTTGAAGATTAAAAGATGGTATTTTACGACACTCTCCAGACATAACTATGCATCTATATATATGTAGGGCACTGAAAGAATGTAACGATTTACTCAAGGGCAAAATGATATCCCACTTGCATAAGCTGTTCATCCCTTAGGCACTGTGAGATTATGCTGTCTTTTCCACTGAAGCCTTACTTGTGGCATTTAACCAGATCTAATACACTTGCTGTTAGACAAACACTGGGAGTTACAGTACCATAAAGATGCAAAGAAGGCTACTTAAAGTGGAGGGATGTTACAGTATTAGGAATAGTTGTATTTACCGCAGTGTAGCTCTTTGTTTAGTATTTAATATTATTAACAGATAGTTTTCATAGCTTTAAAGGCTATGATATGCATAGACACTTAAAAAAGATGTTTTTAATGTCTGAGGGGAAGAGGATCATGCACGTACTTTGCGTAGAAACTGTGTTTCTACAACATGTAGAAACTGTTGTTTTCAAATGTCTCTTTAATTATAAAACAATGTCTGTAAGAATTCTAATATTTGAGACTGGTAAGTTTAATGGTTAACCAGCTTGATTATCTCAGGATAGGAGCTAATGTTCCAAATCCTCTTCTGGTACCTGAAGGGCAAAAGTGTAATTCAGGAACAGTTTGCAGTGGTGGCTGTAAGCCATGTCAGTGCTGCTTGGTCCTAGACCAGCTGTGTGGTGATCTATTTTCCAGTTTCAGTCTGGTAGCCTCAGGGCTGCTCTTGCTTGCACTGGTTTCCCAAATCCCCAGCATTGCTGCTGCGATTGCCCAGAGCACAGGGAGACACGCGGGAGGCACGGCGGGTGGGGGAAGGTGCCCTCACCAGAAGAGCTCACATTCTGGAGCGTTCCTCCAAGACCTGTGCAAAGTAGCAAAGTCGCTTACTGAATTAGACTGGCAAATGTTGCTTACGTTTTGCAGGTTTTTCATTTTGCCTTTGGAGTGCTGCTAGAGGCTTTTTGTAGAGGAATTTTTCATAAAGCTATTGTGCTTTGTATGTCTTTGTGCACAGTGACGTTGTACTAATTAATACTGATCACTGTGTTATCATATAGCTTTCCATTGTGATGGGGAAGGTGAGATATAGTTTTCAGTCATTATTTGGACATCTTATGTATGAGATACTTGTAAAATACTGCTGTGATGTAATTTTTAAAAAATCATAGAAAGTTTTATTTTGCTTCTCCAAAAGCCTCCTTTTTTCTCCAAGATTCATCAATTAATTTAGTTCCCTGCATTTTGCTACGAGAGATGAAATGTGCATCAGAGATGTTTAATGCAGTGTAGAGGAATTTCTGTATTGCTTTTGGTAGTGTCTATGAAGAAAATGTTTATTAGAACTGGCTGGGACATTTCTGAATGTCAGTTTATGAAATGAAAATGTTTCACAAAGATGTATCAACACAATTTTAAATGGAAAAGAGAGAAAGATTTTAGCAGTATGGTCACTAAAGTACTGACTCTAGAAGGTGGGAGGTGCCCAGCCAAGGCTTTCAAATTGCTTCAAGCTTATCTTTGTTAAAGAACTTCTGTGCACTGGGTGTAGATCCAGATTTTAAGCTTTGTCCCATATCCTGGGCCATGTCCTAACCATTCAGACATCCATCTTCTTGCTGGAGTTGTCAGTATTTTCACTCAATTATGCTTTAATGAAAAGGTTTTAGTTTCATTCTGCTGGGTAGTGTAACTAAGTTGTAAAACCCCAGTAGGCGTCACAAAACAGATTCATCTTGTTTGAGTTTGTTCTGTTTAGAGTGGATTTAAGTGGGTCTACGTATGGGAATAATTTTAAGAGTCTTTCACGGTGTCATTCCAAAGATGCATACCTGTAAATGTAAATCATATCTGCTTACATTGCCGCCTTAGTAAATATGAGAATCAAGCATATTTTAGTCTGTTTCTGGTATTAGCTAACAGCAACTCTTTCCAGAGCAAACGCTTTTCCCTACAAGCATATGTAAAAAGACACTCAGCAAACATCATAATCTTAGTAGTAGATTTTCTGTACATAAAATTATAACAGTTTTCCATGAATAAAGTGTAATATTTCATGACATTACAGGTTCAGAAATAGAAGATTTATCCTTTTGAGTACAAGAAATCTTCAGCCTACCAACGGAACCCACAGCTAGTTGTCTGCCCAGGTCTCAAGATGAAGTAATCAGAAGGAATAAGGTAGGTTGTTTACAGATATTTTATGCAGTACTGTTACAGATAAATCATCTCAATTTATAAGGAGAATGATATGAGAAGTAGCTCCAGTAACATTTCTAAAAATCCCCTTAAATACTGTGCTTTTACCCCTCACTCCCACCCCGTAATGTATGTGACATCTCCCAACATCATATGTTCTGCAGGGTGTGTGAGAATTTTGCAGATACGAGTTTTGTATGAAATACTTAACTGATTCATGGTTTGCCACCTACGTGTAGATAACTATCCAAAATCCTGCTAATATTACTTCTATGTGCCATCAGATAATCTTATATTGAACCACAAAGTCCTTAATAACATCTTTGAAAAAGTAACTATGATGTATAAATATATACCTGTTTCCTCTCTTGTCTTAGGCTTTAATTTTGTTCATGAATGTCCCTTGATAGTCACTGCATGAACATCTATCAGTAAAAGTTCTGCTCCAGATCACACAGAACACAACGTGGGAAACTTCCGCAATGGAATTGAGCAATTTGTATGAAGATTAATACTCATGTCTAAATCTTGACAGTAGCCTTTTAATCACATTTGGAACAAAACCATCCACAGGATAAGAAAAAGGGTTAACGACACATCTGCCCTAGAAACAGCTTGGACAAACATGGTTCACTATATAATTTCATTTTTAAAAAACAGATTTATAGATTACATCTCACTGAATCAATTATTCCTGTAAATATGGAGAAAATAAGTATCTTACCAACAAGAAGCAGCTGTGTTTTTCCAATACTATTAAAATTTGAATTAATACTAAAAGGAACAAAAAATGAAGGGAGTAAGTGGATTATAGGCATTACTTGTTCCAAATGACATAATTCCACCACAGGCTCCGCACTAAGTATAAAATGATACTTCAGCTTTAAACTATTATTGCTGAGCTCTTATTTGTATTTACTGTAAACTCTTCTCTACGGAATTGGTAATCGCTCTCATGAACAAAAGAAAGAAGCAAAACTCAACATGAATAAAAAGCTTTTAGTTTAAAAATGTGATTAATTAAATCTCAGCTCTCCTCTTCATAGATTTCTTTCGTGGAGGTGACGGCCAGTAGGGACCAGTATAATCAGTTGGTCTGACCGTCTCTGTCTGCAGACTTTTGCTTAGAAGCTGGATTAATGCATGTTTTATAGGAAGACAGATAATCATTTCTTGAAGACCTAAGACTGTCATGAATTTACAGCTTCCTAATAAGCTGATCCAATGTTTAACTACCTCCACAGCTAGGAAATTACACCTCATTTTAGAGTTCAAAGTTGAATTTTTCCCTCTTTATCTTCAGTTCCAGCTATTGAATGTTTCGATGCCTTTGCCTGCAAGATTGGAAAACCCATCACTACGTGAACAAAAGCTTTCTTCGTGGATCAGATCTTAAACGAATCCAGTGGTACTCCTCTGTCTCACAATCATAAATTGTGTTTGTCATGATCCGAATTATTTGTAGGCCCCTTTGTACGCTTTGCAGTTTCCGCACTGTTACTCAAGTGAGACTGTCAAGTCAGAAACAGAATTCTAGAAACGGTCCTAGCAACGCTGTGTTCAGAGGCAAAGCGCCTTCCCAGCTTATTCTAGGATTACCCTTGGTGCACAGGCAAGCATGTTATTAAATGCCATGGCCACAACATTGAAAGAGGTCAGTGAAGAGCCACTTGGGTTTTTCTAGTGACTACTTCAATGAGTCTCTTGTCCTGTAAGCACAGCTGGTGTTCTTTGTACCCAATACACTACACAGCACTTGCCTGTATTAGAGTACATTTTTCTGGACTGTGATCAATAATTTGTCCCTGATCTCATTATTTGCTGCCTCATTCATCTTGGTGGAATCTTTATTCTATGACTATGAACCATATGTTGGTAAACACATCAAATAACATTGGAACAAACTCTTCTAGGAGTTTTCAGGGACACTGTGTGTGCTGGATCTAGGACTAAGTATGAAGTGAAACTATTTCATTAATATCTTAATATGCAGCCTGAATGCAGATCACTTATTTACCTCTCCATTAACTCTCACTGCACATTCAGGAGTCTTTGCTCCTGTCAGCATTTGTAGAAGTTTTTAAAATAAATTTTGGCTTCCTCTTGACTTATCTGCATAAAGATGATGGATGAGTTGAATCTTTGAACCCAACTTACTAAGTAGCTTAGATATTTTCAGGTAACAATATACACTACAGAAGGCTTAATTGTTTAAATCCTTACTTGAACGCAAGTTTCAGCAATATAGCTATTGCACCTGGAGGAGAATATGTGAGCAAAAGTCCAGGGAATGACAGCATATCCCACCTATCTTTATATCATTCAAATAATCTCCAAATATTATCAGAGACATGACTGAACATTTTCACACTATACTTAGATATTTACAATGATTTTTTAAAAGTCTGTTAAGACCCAATATACTGGGAGGACTGTAGAAGATTTAAGATGAAACCTGTGAGTTTTGTTGCACACTTTTGGGGGAGGGCAGTTTTACCAGGATGACTTAAGGAAATGAGTTCAGGACAAAATTAAAAAATATTGGTGAAGACGAGATGCAGAAGGAAGAACAACAAAAGAGGGACTCTTTAAAAGCAGTAGTGGTTAAACTTCTCCAGAACATGACAGATGCCAAATGTGGTCAAACAATGTCATAAAAATGCAGATGGGTTTAGCTTGTGTGTGGCACTGCGAAGAAGCATGAGAATCAGGCAAGGCACTTTCACGAGCCATCATGTACAAAGGTAGAGGAGGATGAAACTACCAGAACAGTTGAAAACTCAGGCTTGAGAAAGGACACAGAATTCAGTATGTTGGGAAGAGTTTTGTAAAAGTCTTCAGGAAAAGATGGAGTACTTCTTGGTGAGTGGGGTAAGGACAGCCACTGAATATAAACAGCAGTAGCAACTTCTGTGAGGGTGAGCAGAGTGTGGAGAGAGTGCCCAATGAGCACAGTGGTTATCCCACAGTGCTGTGGGAAAGTCCAAGACCGTTGCCCTTCATTGCACATGGAGCACACTACTATTGAACTCAGACCCTTGCTAAGTCAAGACGCGTGTTTTACAAATAACTGCACTGTCCTGCAATGATTGATCGGGTTTAGAATAATGATGTTTTCTCTAACATGGCAGTTCTCCATGTTGCAGGTTTTACCAGTAATCAGGCAAAATCTCTCACAAGGTGAAGACCGCAGGGTACTGCTGTGAGGAAGTGCGCCGACTCATCAAACAGCAAAGGAAATAGGTGCGTGATGCGTGGTGAGAAAGAAAACGTAAGCACGGATCTAACCTAACTTGAATGCTTCCTGGAGTACCTCTCCAGTCTGTTTCAGTAATATGTAGCTTAGGCTATTATTCACATGCACTACATAGACCAAAACTAACCTCTTTTTCTAATACTTTGTGCTACACAGGTTGACCAAAGGGTAGGATTTAGACATGATATTGTCCTCTAGGCAGTGATTTTGCAGCCAGAAATGCAGGAATTAGCTTCTCCTCCCCTTTAATACAGAAGATTCACCACCAACACAGAAACCTGTGAGGCATTTTCCTCCTCTACCTCTAATGACACAGATGCCTGAAGTTCTTAGCCTGAAAACCTGGATTTACCTTTGCTTCTCTCTCCATGTAGGATGAATGACGTAATTTGTTTTCTGATGCTGTTTCCAACTGGAAAATTGTTACATAAAGGCATTCAGGCCTTCTGCTTTTTATTCAGCTTTGGGAATTTCCCATGCTCACCACCAAGACCTAGGCAGAGTGAACTTCAGGATGATTTTGAGTCAAGTGTCAGCAATGCACACAGAGTGTATATTTTTATATTTGTGCTATTTTTTCCTTGATAGTGCACCTTCTGGTATTTAACAGTCATCCTACTTCAAAATTCAATATGTTTAAGCTAAATCTGCTTCATCTATGAAATTAGAAAGATCTTATTTCGTATCAACATGACATTTACTCAATTCCAGTTCAAGAAGACTGTCCTTTTCAGGACGCAACTCAGACATCTGTTTAAATCACAAGACCATCAATGGGAAGAATGTACAAAGGTTTAACTAGTGAATTAACAACACTGGGAATAGATTACTCTCCAAAATAATTAGATTTCTTGTTGTTGTTGTTGTCTATTTTGTAAATCAAAAGTGTACATACTTCTTCTAATTGTGAAGTTCTTTGTCTTAACTATCATAGAATCATAGAATCATAGAATGGTA
>VZSC01011607.1:2373-16988 GCA_013398225.1 Steatornis caripensis | reverse complement strand
TCTTCTCCAAAATAACACAGAAGGTACCACAGGACGCTTTGTGGCATGTTCCATTTCCCTCAAGCTGGTTTTCTANTCCATCCCATCTCCTCATGTCTTCTCCAAAATAACACAGAAGGTACCACAGGACGCTTTGTGGCATGTTCCATTTCCCTCAAGCTGGTTTTCTAGGAAGACGCCTTTCCTTGATGGCTGAGATGTTGGTCCCTGTATTTCTGGAACGGAGCTTCTCTTCGACTCTATTGAGCTTTTCAGATATTTTCTCTACAGCAGAGATGCAAGCTGGAATGGAGGAAGAGACACTGTCTCCATATTCCCAGAGTTGGGTACCTACTTCACCCACAACTGGTGCCCTAATCTCTCCACCTATATCTAATATTGCCAGTGAATTGACATACAATGATGGTGCACACTGTAGAAACTTTTGCCACATGGGTGGTGAGCACGGTACTGAAGGGATGGGACAACTCGGACTCCCGTCACGTGTTGAACAGAAGACCTTTATTGTAAACACCCGTGCGCTTATATAGAATCGTGCACAAGCCCCTTGCACAAGCCCACGCGATCAGGCAGCAAGCACGCTCCCTATTCCCTTGCTGATTGGTGGTCATGCAGTGGTCATGCAGTGTCCACGCGTCTCAGCTGCGCCTGTGATAGGCTATGTTAATTTAACACCTTACATGGAACATCCCCGGGACCTCCCTTATCTCCTTTGTCTCCTGTCTCTCTTGCTCCTGGTCGGGGTTCAAGGACGTGTCAAACAGCGCAAGGTCACTTGCAAAGAGATCACCACCTCCCACAAGGTACTTCAGCTGGATCAGTAGGTAACTGTGCATCTTGTGGGTCATAATAAATCAGCTTCCACACAGCTAATTTCCTCAGGTACTGGATACCTTTCTCTATGTTAGCCCATTTGCCTAGTTTACATTCAATATGGTCTTTGAAGGGATATCTTTCTCTCACACCCAAGAAGAGCCTCCTCCGAAGGTTGCAGACCGGTGCCCCTTTTCCAATCCCCTTTTCAATACCTCTTTCTCTAGCAAGGGATCCTAGCTGCCTGGCTTCTTTACCCTCTAAATCATAGCTACTAGGCCCATTGTCCCAGCATATGAGCAGCCAAGTGGTAATGGGATATCATCTTCGTGACAGCTAAAATCTTGTCTCACATATCGCAGCTCATGCAAGGATAAAGATCAGGAGACAGGGGTTATTGTCCTGTGTCCCGCTTCCTGCTGGTTTTCCTCATCCTTATCTAAACGTGTTGACATTTGTACTAGGGCAACTGATACCAGCACGGGTTGAGTAGCTACAGGGCATCCACTTTTACACTGAGCATCAGCGGCAGATGGTGGAGTGGCTGCAGTGTCTTCTGTGGGGCATGGACCAGTGGCAGTGTTTGTTGCAGGGGTTGCTGTGGCTGCAGTGCATGCTGATGCAGCACATACAACCACCTCACCTCCTACAGTACCACACCAATATTTAATTTGGCATCCCACCAAAAACACATTCAGGAAAATTGATAGTATGAATATTAGAAATATGCTATTTTGATAGTTATAACCATATCCGATGTTCTCAAACTGAATAGCAAAATCAGAGGTGTAATTATTAACAAAGACCATTAGGTAATGCCCAAAGGATCCCAGTAAAGTCGCTGCCTATCTCATCACAGCATAAGTCAGCATCAAACACCAGAGCAAAAGCACACATTTTGCCCAGTGCCCAAAACTGACAATTCACAGATAAACACTGATAGCAAGTAAACAATGCCATAAAGCATATGGCAGGACAGGCAGTATGGAGGAGGCACTTAACTCTAAACCAAGCTCTAAAAAGACACGAAATAAGATTGCACTCAGTGACAACATGACGCAAGCTGTTTTAATTTCTAGCCCCTCAAGACTTTGAAAATCTCAGCTGAGATCTCAAGTGATTTGTATGGGTCTCCTCCCATCAGTGCCAGAATTCAAAAAATTCAGGCAACCTGTCAGAGCCCTGGTTTGAGCCAGCCCCAGCTTGGGTGCCAATTAAATCCATCACAGTTTAAAGCTGGGCTGTCTATTAAAAGAGCTACAGCCACTCTTTGTTAACCCCTTCCCTCCCCAAAGAGGGGGAAAGAGAAAAGGGAAAGAGACTTATAGGCTGGAAAAGTTAAAATAGCTTTAATCTAACTACAATAATTGTGCATTACAATAATGGGAAAAAATAATAATGAAATATATAAAAATATACAAATATGCACAAAACCAATATCAAGCTCCCCCCACCAATGACGAATACATCACCCAGACACTGAAGGGCATGCTCCAGGAAAGTCCAGGCTGTACTCAGCAGCAGGCAGGAGCTGGATTCAGGATCAAAAGTAGAATAATTGGGTAGAGTCCTCCTCAGATGCTTACAGTAGAGCTGGAAAGCAACATCCTGCAGTATCACCAGGACCCTCACTAACAGCCCCATACTGGGCTTAAAGAGGCTCCTGGGCCATGGGTGTGGGTGGAAGCACCAGGTGAGGCTGCTTAGGGCCGTTAGAGCCCATCAGTGCCCTGGCCATAAAGGGAGAGGGAGTGACCCCCCCATGATCCCTCACCTTTATTCTGAGCACGATGTGTATGGGATAGAGTACTGCATTGGGTCAAACCAGGACACATCACAACCTGCTATTTGCCATCTAAGGCTGCAGACAAACATTATCAGAAGAATGCTGGCCAACTAACTTGACAGTGACAATGGAAGCAATAAAATTGCCATCATAACTAACCACCATTCCAAGTGGTTCTTCTGATTTCTGTAGAGAGTTTGACCATGCAAGAAAGAACAGAGAGGTTCAGAGGTGGGCTGGGGTTGACTATTTTTCAACTTTAGACTACCTTCATATAAGCACCCTTAAGATCCAGAAGGGCAGAAACTTTCCACACCTGCTGAACCTATTAAGGAGAAAAAATTGCCTGGGAAGAGAGTGCCTCCAGTGCTGCTTGATGAGAGGCTCAGGTCTCCTGTGTGTGACTCATGTTGTCCTCTGCTGTGCAAGAGAGACAAGGAAACCCCGACATTACAGACATTGCCACTGACAGTCCCCATGAACTGATGCTCATCTTGTTAAGAAGATGGGTCTCCGCTCTGTTTACTCCTTGTTTTGGAGAAGGAGCTGGTTTAAGGCAAACTTGGGCAGTGCAGTTTGAGTGAAAAAGACAACACGGCACCTTGAAGATGCTTCTGCAGTGTCCCACAAGAGCTACAGTTCACACGCCTTCTGGCCCATTTCTGAGCCTGTCGCAAGGCATCCTAGAGATGAAATCAGTTTCTGAGGCAAAACTGAGGCACCAATGCATGGGCACTTCTCCTCAGAGAAAGTCTAAAACACTGAGCTACCAAGCCAGCGTGAGACTGCAGACCCTGCACTTGCCTTCACTTCCCAAATACCTGCCCTTTTGAAGGAACACTTTTGAGATTGAGGTGGCTCTGGCCCAGCTCCAGCAATGTGAGGAACCTCAGACAACAGGCAGGAGTTAAGACAGCTAACGTCTCCTGAGACATTTCATTGGGGTGTCTTGAGTGTCTTCGAAGGAGGCTGGTCGTCCTGTCGTGTTTGTAGACAGATGAAAATGAGTCCCAAGAGGCTGCCCTTCCTCCTTGAGACAAGAACACTTTCTCCTGTTTTCTTCTTGTGAAGCTATTGACACCAACTACCTTCCATGGCTGATGGCAGAAGTGGAGAAAACACTGGAGGAGAAGGCACAGAGGAGGGCAGATCTTGGCTGCACGTCCCCAAACCTTGACATATAAGCTCTTCTGGTCATGTTCTTGGCTTGTATTCTGGTTTTTTTCAACCCAGGCCCAACAAATCTAACACTGCAGAGTATAATTTCATTCTACTTTAAAAGAAAGGTCGTTTAGAAATAGCATGCCATGACAAAGAGAAACAATGCACTAACTGGTCACTTGTGACCCTACCCATGGAGTCCATTCCCCGCTATTGGCCCACACCCACGTAGCTACACAATATTGCTTTCCTCTGCTCCCTTTCCTTGCATATTCTAAGCCAAATTCCCATCAGGCAGGCAGAGGACAGGAGCTTTCCTCCTCACAAGACATCTCAAGCCCAAAGCAGCACAGAGTCTGTGCGTGAGTCTTTAGATCCCAAAGGTGAGGCTTTTGAGGCTTTAAAATGCCCCTTTGGATCCTTACAGGAGGCTTGAACCATACCAATTAGGGTTTGAGCCTTAAAATGTGATTTTGGGCTCTAAAAGGAAGCTTAGGCCTCTAAAAGGAGAGTTTGGATCCCCAAAATGAGGCTTTGAACCCTAAAATGATCCTTTTGGACCCTAAAACTCCCATCATGGTGGTCACACTGGAGCCCACAGCACCACAGGGTGCTGCGGCACGCTGGGAGATGTCATCCGAAGGGTGAAGGAACGCAACGCCTCTGTGCCAGCCTCCTCTCTCCTCCCTGTCAGGCACCAGCGAGATCATCCCCTCTGCTGCATCCAAATGGCCTGCGAGGCCCGGAACAGCCTGAGGGAAGGGCTGGACCTGGCTCAGTTTAGTAAACCTAAATCAGTAAAGGCTTTGGACCCTAAAAATGAGGCTTAGTAGCCTAAAATGAGGGCAAAGACCCTACAAATGAGGCTTTTAACCCTACAAAGCAGGGATGAAACACTGCAAGTGAGGGTTTGAATTCTAAAAATGTAGGTTTGGATCAGAAAGCGATGCTTTGGGCCTTAAAAATGAGGCTTTCAGCCCTGAAAAAGGTGTTTGGACATGAAAAATGAGGCTTAGAATAATAAACAGGAGGCAGTGATAGCCTAAATGAGGTTTTATTTTCTAAAGTGAAGGGTTTGGATGATAAAATAGAGGCTCTGTACCCTAGCATTGATGCTTTTGACTCTAAAAAGACTTTGAAATCTGGAAATGACACTTTGACACCTAAAATGAGGCTTCGGACTCCATAAATGGAGATTTTGACTTAAAAAAGGTGTCTTTTGCCCTAAGAATGAGGGTTTACACCCTTAAAATGAGTCTCCCACAATATTCTTTTGTTCACACTAGGATGTTAGAGTCTGCATGGCTGAACAACAAGATGGGTGAGAAACTGGCTGGGTGATCTGATTCAGAAGGATGGTTAATGAGTCATAGTCTACTTGGATATTTGTGACAGGTGGATTACCACAGGGGCGTGCCTTGGGACCTGTTCTGTTTAACACCTTAACAATGTCCTGGAGACTTGCTCATTGAGCTTGTGGAAGACACCAAGCTGTGGGGGGACCAGTCAATAGAATCAAGGCCAAAGCAGTCATTCAGGGCAACTGGGGCAGGCTGGAGGAATGAACCAAAAGGAATCTTGTGAAACCCAACAAGGACATCATGTTGCTGCTGTCTTCCTTGTTGCTGCTGTTGTCCTAACAGGAGTCCCGATCTGTCGGTGTCAAGGTCTTGAGTGTTGTGCTGTGCCCGCAGACTCACCGCACTTAGGTTTTTCTTCAGGAATAACTACAAGGTTAGTTCAATAGTTACTATTTAGGCAGGTTTATTTCACACAGAAACAGCCCTAAGACATTTGGATTAGTGGTTAGCAAGTGAGGGGTCCAAGCCTCCCAGCATATGCATTTGGCACAAGGTGAGTGGCATGATCTTAAAGTGCAATGCTTAAGACCGCTGTGATCATTGCTAAGTCTTTGATCTCTTTCATATTACGAAAAACATAGCTTGCATTTGTATCTTTGTTTTCTGAGTGTCTCGTCCTAGCTTTTTTGATTCTAGCCTTATCTTGGTAATCCTAAAACCATTAGAAATTTTCTTTTTGCTTCTCCAGATAAGACTTCACAGGAGACAGCTTAGTCCTTGGTGACCAACTCGTGAGATAACCAGAAACAGATGAATGATCACAAGGATGATGTTGCTCACGTATGGTTGATACAGTCAGATAACCACCAGAAACTGACGTTCAGCAAGTTTGTTAGAAGTATATTAACTTTGAGAAGCAAAATAAACCTTATTACATCATGTGCTCATTAAAGTCATGAAGCTTAGCAAAACTCTTCCTAGGAGAGAATGTCCCGTGTTAGCTACACTGTGACTGTACAGAGAACCAGAGGGAATAATTGGCTCATCATATTTTTTGCACTGTAGCAAGATGTCTTGGGAAAATTACTCAGTGCAAAAAGCAAACACAGGAATACAGTTTCTTGGAGTTTTAATTGGTCCTGTCGAGGGTTATTAGAGATGAAATTATCAGAAGAAATCTAAGCATGTCTTCCTGTGGTGCTGACTTAGAAGGGAAAGTCAAAGGGCCTGGTTACAGGAAGCAAAAGGAGGGAGACAGACAATTCTACTGCCAAATAGCTGCTGATGCATTTTGTCAAAAAATAAATGCTTATCTTCAGTCTCACTCTGGTGCCCTTGCTGTCCTCCGTGCCATATACACTCTCCCTGTCTATGTATTTCCAACCCCCATTCATTCCTGTGGGAAAAATTGCTTAGCTACTTGTCCCAGTATTAAGCATTGCCCTTCTCAGATGTGCATTGTTGATGAATAATGAACTGCAGGTCAGTGGGGACATCAGAGCCACTTGAGTCAAGCTCATCTCCAGTGACCCAGTCTGCATCACTGCCACTATCTTGCCTGTCCCAAGCTTCCCAATGTATGTCTCCCTGTGACATTGCTCAAGCTCACTGAATTGGGTGTGGATACAGGTGACCAGGGATGGGTAATGGCCAAACAAGGGTACTGACCAACATCTGTTAACAAACTAATGATCCCTTTTATCTGCTCATCCCTACTCCATTTTCTCACCCAAAGCCACCTTGGCCCCTCTCTTGCGCTGCTTTCGTTTCCTCCCCTAATCACCCCATGATAACTCAAGCGTAATCCCAAAATGCTTTTTCCCTGCATCCCGTGATGAGATCCATACTCCCGAGGTGGCAATGCCCGCTGTCCATCAAGGTGATCTGGAGAGCCTCTCCTGTTGATTTGTCTTGATGGATTTACCTCCTGGAGAAGAGGGCTCACCACTCTCCTGCGAGAGCCCTTGGAGCATCTGGCTCAGGATATTATTTGGATTTCCCCACTTGCCATTGTTCCTCTGTGCTCCTATGTGTGTGTGGAGACCAAGTTTTTTATCACATCACCTAACAGTATATGCACTTCTCCTATGAAGACAGGCTGAGAGAGCTGGGGTTGTTTAGCTGGGAGAAGAGAAGGCTCCAGGGAGACCTTATAGCAGCCCTCCAGTACCTGAAGGAGCCTACAAGAGAGCTGGAGAGGGACTTTTTACAAGGGCATGGAGTGATAGGATGAGGGGTAACAGTTTTAATCTAAAAGAGGGTAGATTTAGATTAGATGTTAGGAAGAAGTTCTTCACAATGAGGTTGGTGAGACCTTGGCACAGGTTGCCCAGAGAAGTTGTGGATGCCCCCTCCCTGGAAGTGTTTAAGGCCAGGCTGGATGGGGCTTTGAGCAACCTGGCCTAGTTGAAGGTGTCCCTGCCATGGCAGGGGGCTTGGAACTAGATGATCTTTAAGGTTCCTTCCAACCCAAACCTTTCCATGATTCTATGTTAGCCCTTTGCATCTGTCCAATTCTCCACAGTAAGTTTCTTGACCAGTCTCTGTAATCCAGATGCCCATTTTTCGTGTCCCTTTTACCCTTCTTGGTCACACACATCTTAGTGCTTGTGGATCAGTGCTGACAAGAGGCAGAGTGGGAAGAATTAACTTAGAAAGTTCACGAAAATTAAATCGACTTCCTTCTCCACTGACGTTGGTGTACCGTATCAACTTCCTACATTGATAGGGAAGAAGCTCCCTCTCCTGACTTTTCAAATGGGGATCTGAGGTCCTGCTTTAAGAGGGTCCAGAAAAGATTGCCACAGGATTCAATATAAACACATTCACTTATTTATTCACGNGGGGAGGATCACCTCCCTCGACCTGCCGGTGACACTCTTCTTAATGCCCCCTAGGATGCCATTGGCTTTCTGGGCCACAAGGGCACATTGCTGGCTCATGGTGACCCTGTGGTCCCCCAGCACTCCCAGGTCCTTGTCCACAGAGCTGCTCTCCAGCAGGTCAGCCCCCAACCTGTACTGGTGCATTCACAACTATATAGATGTGTCTCTCTGAGCTGGTCACCCCACAATCTGCTTATCAACGTTAAAATGAAATAGGCACTTCTAGGCCTCCATTAAATCTCATCATGAAGCAGAAGAGTAACTTAGATGCCTAAACACAAGCCCTAAGGATCATTTCAGGTGCTCTGGATTGGCTTCAAGTGAAGTTGGAGAGTGGCAAGAGAACACAGAACTCCTCTGGCTTTCTTGATACCTTGTCCTGTCACTGGGCACTGCTCTGTCTCCATTGCATCCTCCCATTGGACATTTATGAACATTAATAAGATCTCCCTAAGCCTTCTCTTCTCCAGGCTGAGCATTACCAGCTTTTTCAGCCTCTTTTCATAGGCGGGAGGCTCCAAAGCCTTCATGGTCTCACCAGTGCTGAGCAGATGGGCAGGATCACCTCCCTCAACCTCCTGCCAACCTCTGCCAAAGGCAGTCCAGGAAGCTGTTGTCCTACTTTGCCACAATAGCACATTTCTGGCTCATGGTCAAACTGCTGTCCACCAGGATCCCCAGGTCTTTTCCTGCAAAGCTACTTTCCAGTCAATCAGTCTCCAGCACGTACGGCTGCCTGGGGTTGTTCCTTCCTAGGTGCAGGACTTTGCACTTCCCCTTGTTGAACAACATGAGGTTCAATTTCCCCAGCCCGTCCAGGTCTCTCTGGATGGTCGCGTGACCTTCTAGTGTATCAACCACTCCTCCCAGTTCTGTAACTGGTACCTCTTTTATCTGCTGTACCTGTTGTATCTTGAACCCCAGTGCACTGTTGAGGGTGGCTCTGTCCCATCCTCCAGGTTGTTACTGAGGAAGTTTAACAGTTCTGGCCCCAGTATCAACGCCTGGGGCACACCGCTGGGGTTGTGCCTGGCCCAGTGATTGGCCTTCAGCTAGACTTGGTGCTGCTGATCATGGCCCTCTGGACCTGGCTCTTCAGCCAGTTTTCTATCCACCGCACTGTCCGCTTACCTAGCCCTGTTCTTCATCAGATCATCTAGGAGGATATTACAGGAGACNCTAGACTTGGTGCTGCTGATCATGGCCCTCTGGACCTGGCTCTTCAGCCAGTTTTCTATCCACCGCACTGTCCGCTTACCTAGCCCTGTTCTTCATCAGATCACCTAGGAGGATATTACAGGAGACAGTGTCAAAAGCCTTGCTAAAGTTGAGATAAACAACATCTACTGCTCTACCCTCATCCATCAAGCCACTTGTCTCACCACAGAAGTATGTCAGGATGGTAAAGCATGATTTCCCCTCTGTGAATCCATGCTAACTACTCCCCAGCACCCTATTGTCCTTCACATCTTTGGAAATAGTATGGAAGAGTGTTCAAAGGGACCCTAACCAGAGGGATTGGTTTAGTTGCATCTCCTGCAAGAAAGCAAAGGATCAAGAAGCCCAGGGCACGGGGAGAGAGTTTCCTACAGACTGGAGTCCTTGGAGATACATGCCCATGGGGGAGGTTTGTGTCATCCCCCTCCGATCAGTTCCCTCCTGCCCCACTCCTGGGAGAGGACCATGCACTGGATGAGCTGCAGGGAAGTGTGTGACACTGGCTGGGAGGTGAAGACCAGTTCTAATGGTGCCACAGTGCCCCAAGGAGCCCCTTGCCAACACAGCCCCACTCCTGTGGCCATGATCCCCTGCAACATGGCCAGACTGCACTGGCCCTTTGTGCCACCCCACCTCCATGGGAGTGAGGGAGTCCCCAGTCAGTCCTTGTGCATGGAAGGCTGGGGGGGCCCAGGTTCTTGGGTCATGGGACTATGCCGTGTCACCTTCCCTGCTCTGGGAGTAGAACAAAATGCTGCAAAGCTCAGTCAGATGTGGCTCTCCATATTCCTGCTCTCAGGTCTTGGAGAAAACCCTCCCTTGTGATGCCAGGACTGCCCACCTGAACTGCAGCATCCTCATTTTCCTACCTGCCCACTGCAGTCTGACCCCATAACCAAAACCCACCGGAGCACCATGATCACTCTGGGTAAGTTGAGCAGGACAGGGGAACACTGTTTCTGAGGAGCCTCTGCAAGCACAGTGATCAGCACAGCCCCAGCCATGGTCACCAGGCAAGTCATCCAGGAGGGCAGGGAGAGGAGCAGAAAGGACTTTCTTTGGGTACTCAGGCATCCCAGGAGTGTAGGAAATCTTGATGGGAATCCCTCCACTAGGGTTGGTTGGAAGGAATTCCTCTGTCATGGGGGTATTCTTGGCCAGATGATTCCCAGCACCTCCAGCCTCTCTTCTTGGAGTTGGAGCTTGGACTTTCTCCTCCTGACAGATTCCCCCAGAAGACACAAGCTCAGTACCGCTGTAATCCCCATAATGTGGCCTTCTTTGACAGCAAGCAGCCATGCCCAAAGAAGTGACCCACAAATCTCTAATGCCCACTCAGCAAAAGGAGCTGATACCGGTGGGGAGCCAGACAGCAAAGCCCACCACTTCCCTGGACTCTGGAACAGAGATGGTTTAAAGTCCTTCGAGCAAGCAGGGAGGCATGACACGGGAAGTTTGCTCATCTGAGGACTGAAGGTGTGGAGACACATGGGGGCTTCCCCACCCTTTGTGCATGGAGGTGAAGGGTGACGGGCAGAGCTGCAGCTGGAGCCAGAGGGGTGCAGCTGGAGTTGGGGCTTGCTGATCCATCAAGGGAGGGAGGGAAGGGTGTAGGGAGTGATGTTCAGGGCCTTTTCTGGAAATGCAGTGCCCTCGCATTCCCCAATGCCTCTGTTTGGCTCCTGGTCCCCCACACACCTGAATTTGCTCAAGTCAGAGATGGATAGAGCCAGAGAAACCCACACTCAGACAATTCCAGCATGCTAGGACTTGGGAAGAGCTCTCATTTCAAGCTCAATTCCTCTTTTATTTCCACTGAAAAAGCAGATATCTAATGGACAAGTACACAATTTTATTCAGACTGACTCTCCCACATTGGCACTGGCAAAAGGAGATCAAGAAGACACAGCCTGCAACAGCTGAAATGCACTGCCTTCTGCCATTGGGAAGCAAAGCACTGACAGGACAAGGAGGGCTCGTGTCCAGCTTGGGTGCACACACTCAATGCTTAGGTTTCAGTGTGACACTCTCAAGAAAAGCTGGCATTCAAATCTCTCACCCTCAGCAGCTACAGCAAAACCATGTATAACCAGCGACCCACCCTCTCCTGCCTTTCCATCCGGAGTAGACACAGAGGTGCTTCTTCTTCTAAGCTGCAAATCACAGCAGCTGGGAGGCATCCCATCACAGGAGCAACCTCCCATGGAGGACACAGGACTTCAAACTCGACGTACATATCGAGTCCATATCAGTACGTGAGCTCACTTCAGCACATGACAGCCCAGGCCCTGATTCCTCTGACCATCAACTCCAATCAACCATGTAAGTCAAGGGAAATCTTGCACTCTGCACGCAGGTGAGGTAAATTCCATTTCAACTGTCCTGCTGACCAAGTTGGGATGCCCTTCTTCATTGCCCTTCCTCAGTTTGCCACTTCAAGACAGCAGGCTGGAGGTCTCCTCTAGGGGCTTGGGGAGCACCATCCCTGCCTGGAGGTGTGGATGAGGTTTACAGCAGCTCAGAGCTGCCATCCCAGCAGGGAGCCAATTACATTGTTTTCACTGTGTGTAATCCCTGGAAAGCTGAGACACAGAAAAAAACCTTTGGGAGATTGAATTCTGCTTTTACCCCAGGACACCTCACAGAGCAGAGGACATTTGGGTGCTGCTGGAGACTCATGGCAGAGCTGCTGGAAGAAGGCTGCAAGGTCAGAGCAATGCCCGAGCCCTGGGTCAGAGTTTGGGCGTAGACCAAGGGAAGGAAAGACCATGGCAGGGAAGAGGCAGAAGGTGAGACCCTGACTCTAGCCTTCACTCTCAAGCATCATCAGCACAGAGGTCATCCCTTCTCACTGAAGAATGCAAGTTGGTGGTGGACGTGGTGGGGCAAGCCTGGGGTTGTTATTTAGCCAGTGGGTCTTTGCCAGTGGGTTGCCCCCTCTCCCCTGCACAAAATCATCTTTTCTCCCGAAAGACCCTCAAATTATTAGCTTTTATGCATTCACTCATACAATGCCACTGCACAGTCCCTTCTGCATCTCAGCTTGTAAACCCTGACTGTGGTTTTGCCAGGGGGCAGGAGAAGGGGGAAACTGTGTCATGCTAAAATAAGAGGCATGATATCTCACCATGTGCAGTGCCAATCTTTTTTTTTTGGGCGGGGGGGAGAAAGTGTGTTGTGCCTTACATGCTTTATTTTGGCGCCATGGTCAGAAGCAGACTCTCATCTAGGAAAACCTGTTCTTCACCTTTCCTCAGTCAGTGAGCCCTTCACAGGACCATCTGTGTTGTCTGCTATAGCACAGAATCACTTGCTGTTCTCATTCAAAGTCCTTTTTAAAAGGATCATTCACACATTCTTTCTGAAGCAAATACGGATATGTTCTTTATTAAGTGTCTTCCTCTTCCAAATGGGGCAAGAAAGAAGACCAAACTGTGATGGTGGTGGAGAAAGAAGGACAGGATAATGGGACATCACCACTGAGGTTCTTCCTGGTGGGAACGGGGAATATTCCTGCACATTGGGCAGTGCTCTTCCTCCTCTCGCTCATCATCTACTTGGTGACTGTGGTTGGGAACATCCTCATCGTTGTGCTGGTGGTGGCAACACAGCATCTGCGCAGCCCCATGTACTTCTTCCTGGGCAATCTCTCCTCCTTGGAGATCTTCTACAGCTCCACCATCCTGCCCCGGCTGATGGCTAACTTCCTGACTGGGGACAGGACCATCTCTGCTCACGACTGTGTGGCTCAGTTCTATTTCTTTGCTGCTTTTGCAACTACTGAGTGTTACCTGCTGGCAGCCATGTCCTACGATCGGTACTTGGCCATCTGCCAATGCCTGCTTTATGCAAGCCTCATGACCTGGAAGGTCTGTCTACAGCTGGTAGCTGGGTCTTGGCTACTAGGATTGCTGATCTCCACGGTACTTACTTCTCTCTTGCCCCAGTTACAGTTCTGTGGCTGCAGGACGATCAACCACTACTTCTGTGATTTTACCCCATTGTTGGAGCTTGCCTGCAGTGACACCAGCATGGCCACACTTGTTGCTTTCATATTTGGCTTCTTGGATGTGGTCTTCCCCTTCCTGTTCACACTGGCCTCCTACATGTGCATCATAGCTGCCATCCTGAGGATCCCATCCAACATAAGCAGGCAGAAGGCTTTCTCCACCTGCTCCTCTCACCTCACCATTGTCACCATTTTCTATGGCTCCCTTTTTGCTGTCTATGTCCTGCCCAGAACAGCCCCGCTAAGGCAGCTCAGCAAAGTGTTCTCCTCCTTCTACACCATCCTCACACCCCTGGTCAACCCCCTCATCTACAGCCTAAGGAACAAGGAGATCAGGGAGGCTCTGAGGAAGGGACTCAGGAAAGACTTTGTAGTATGTATTAGACCATGGTGTAGAAACGATCCCTCTGTGAACTGCTGAGGATGAAGTGTGGGAAGGCATAAGCTGCACCCCAGGTAGTGTCCAGGTCCCCGTCGTGCCTTGTGTGTGTTTGTGAGACAAAAAGAATGATGGAGGATCCAGTTCCTTAGGGATCTCTTTGTCTAAATGAAGAGACTCTGGGAAAGTCCCTGCTTGTGTGTATCCTTAGTGTGAATAAAACTGTGAACTTGTCCATTGGATCTCTGCTTTTTCTGTGGAGATAAAAGAGGAATTGAGCTTGAAATGAGAGCTCTTCCCAAGTCCTAGTGCATGGTTTGAGCCCAGCTGGCAATAAAGAACCGCTCAGCATCTCGATCACTTCCCCCTCTTCCCACCCCCAACCAACGGAGAGGACAATCAGAAAAGAAAGGGCAGACCTGGGGGGTTGAGATAAGGACAGCTTAATGGAACAACACAGAGAGAGAGAGAGAGAAGAGAATGCTAATGATAACAACTATAATACTAATAAAAGAGAGAAAACAAAAGGAGTGATGCACAGTACAATTGCTCCCCACCTGGAACAGACACCGAAACCACCCGGCGCCCTTCCCAGCCGCCCTCTGCCTTGCCTGGCCAGCCCCCACCCCAGTTTATATACTGGGCATGACCCCAATGATATCAAATACCTGTTTGGGTAGGCTATCTCCCTCCCAGCTTCCTTGTGAAAATTAACTCTATGCTAGCCAAACCCAGGACATTATCCACCCCTTATTCTATACCATCTACGTCATGCCCAGATCCTACACTTCCCAAGTAACAATCACCACCTTTACTCTCCAGATATATATATATAAGCCAGAATTCTGTCTGTTATAACAGTCTTTCAGGGCAGGAGAGATTGTGTGTGTGGTGACGGACTATTGCATGCTGCATCTGGAGCTCATGGCTGGTGTAGCTGCTGTGGTCTATGCTCATGGTCCACGAGGTGAAGCTGTCAATCTCGTGGGAGCTGCTGGGTGCCAGTCATTGAAGCGATTTCAACTCCCATCACTGCTACACTCCATTTGGTTCCATTGAAATC
>VZSC01011606.1:115500-198560 GCA_013398225.1 Steatornis caripensis | reverse complement strand
GGGGCCAGCCAAGAGGACCACCTGTCTCACTCCAAGCACTCGGGATGCAGCGTGGGCTTCCAGGTATTCTGCCCCGTAGAGTAACCATGCCACGGGCAGGAGGTTTNTAATACCTGTCTCAAGGACTGTGGAGATGCCTGGCTGTAGCACGCCGAGCTGACAGAGGCGCCTGTTCTGCCGTCCTCTGCACAGCCCTGCCAGGGTAGCTACTATCACTGGAGGTGGCCTTGGATTAAGAAGAACCCGCTGAATGGGAGGGACCTGCCACGCAGAGGACGATAGAGGCCGCATGGGAGGACCAGAGGCCCCACAGAAATGGCTTCGGTGTCATGGCATCTCTGCAGCCTTAAATCCCTGCTGTGACTCTTTCCACAGCCCTGTGTTTTCAGGGCTTTTCCTCTCATAAACAAGGAGAGGAAGGGCTCTTCCGGCCCTTGACTCCTGTCTCGTGTTGCCTTTCCTTCTGCTAACCACAGCCCCTCTCCTCTCTTCCAGGTCTGCCAGGGCTGCTCCTCCCAGGTAGAGAGGCATTATGCTGGGGACACGATTCTCTGGAAGGAGGCTTTACCGGGAGGACAAACTCGGGGCCAGCCAAGAGGACCACCTGTCTCACTCCAAGCACTCGGGATGCAGCGTGGGCTTCCAGGTATTCTGCCCCGTAGAGTAACCATGCCACGGGCAGGAGGTTTGCTTCTGCTGTCTGAATGCAGGTTGATCTCCAGTGTAGTGTTGCTGCACAGGACCCACTCTGATTCCTCTTCCAAAAACTGAACGCAAGCCCTCTGCAGTGCAAATTCTCGCCTCAGCTTTTACTACTAATAATTTCCCTTTTTGGAGTTCTGCTTCACTCATTCCCAGGTACAAGATGTATACTTGCTATAGTCTCCTACCTACAGATCCATTCTCTGCTGTGTTTCCAAATTTACAATGCCAGTAATTGAAGGGGCTATGGTGGGTGATATGTTGCATTTCATCACCCTCTTTTACCAACATCAGTTCTACTGTCTCTCTGAAGACCAGAGTTTCTATGTTTCTGAGGCTTGACTTTTAAATGTGCCAGAAGTAAATAAGGTGGCCACTTTGTGCCAGTCTCCTGTTCAGGTGGTCACACACTTTACTTCCCCAATAATTTTTTTTTCTTTTTTTTTTTTCCCCGTATGTTTCATGGGAAATTGCTTGTTTTCTTCGTGGTGAGATTCTACTGTTCCATGGGCAAATACATAAATGATATTTAGGGAAGGGTATTTTTTTCTTAATAGTGAGCCCCTTAGTCTGTTTAAGTATCCTAGGGTGTCATCTTAAACTCTTTTAATACTCTCTATCTTCACCCTAAGAAATTATTGCTCCCGTATGTGAAAAACAAGGAAAATGTCCTTTTGCTGTGGAGTTTGATAGCACTAGTTAGGTTTCCTACTTTCTAGGGTGTTCTAGTAACTCTTTTAAACTTAGGCAGCACTTTACATTTCAAAGATGCCTTCCAGAGTTCGAGTTTGCCTACCTAAAAAGAATCACTTTGGGCTTTGTACAGAAGCTCTAGCTCTGTTTTTTGTCCATGAAGGTACCTCTGAAATACTGTGGCAAATCATAGAATCATTTAGGTTGTAAATGACCTTTAAGATCATCAAGTCCACATATATGAGTTACATATAACTGCCAGTCCACAACTATACCCTGTCCCTAAGCACCACGTCTACACGTCTTTTGAATACCTCCAGGGATGGCGACTCAACCACTTCCCTGAGCAGCCTGTTCCAGTGCTTGATAACTCTTTTGGTGAAGAAGTTTTTTATGAACCTGTCCAGGACTTCTAGTCATTACAAGGCATACTGTCACCATAGAAATCCTCAGGAAGAAATAGGATAGCTACGACCCAATCCCACGATGGCACCTGCCATCCCATGAGCACCTATCACGGTATGCAGTATAGGGCAGTTAGTCCATGTTCCCGCTACCCTTGCTGGGGAGTATCATCCTTTCTTTCCCCGGTAAAATATTTCCTCCTGCTGTGTATATTCACTGTACCCAATCTAACTACACTAGTGCATACCTACAGATATGCAGAAGGTCTGTGCTTATATACAGGAGAGTAACTTAAAAAAAAGTTGTCCTCATTTTTAAGGCTAAATTGATGAGTTACATACAACACCTGTGGTGCTAACCTAGCTATCAGTTACACACAGTGACCACCCCTCCCATAAGCCAGCTCAGTGTTAGTAGCTGTTAAGTTCTTGCAGAGAGAGGATTTCCAGGTGTAGTGCTGCAGGGCTGATTGCAGAGCATTGCTGTCTTGATCACAGCAGTTCAAAAGGGCTTCCAACAGCCCTTCAAAGGTAGCTGCTGTGAGACACACTATCTCATCTGGTGCTGGGAGCTGCACTAAGTACCTCTCTCTGTTAACCCCTTTTAGCTGGGGCTGTAAAAGGCTCAGCACTTCTGAGAGGAGACCTTTAAACAACTACTGTGAGGTATACAGCACAGGCAACAAGCAAACGCTTCTAAAACAACCTCTCATGCGGTCAAGGTTAAAGATGGAAACATTAGAAAAGAAACACAAGGTAAGTCATAGCCTGAACCTAGAGGAAAATTATTTTCTACACAAGATGAAAGGAAGTTACAGTATTTTAAGAAGTTTGCTAGCAATATTATGAAACTGGGTTTAGCTTGCATCCTGCAGCTCACTCAACATCTTGTGGGATAATAAGATCCTCTCATCTTTTATTGTTTGCTGCATTCTGGCTGTATTGTCCATGGTGTATTTGTATTTCTTTAGTTTATTCAAGTGCACATGCAGGTATGATGTGAACTGTGCTTGAAGAACCAACTTAGTTTCTGAATTCTGTTTCCAATAAAGGAAATATCCTTAATTTGAAATAGTTTTATTTGAATATTATGCATCTACCTGTGCTATGAAGAACCTGAAATACTGTGTATCATTTAACAGTGTGGAAATCTTTATGCCTTGAAAGTGCTGTTGAAATATTAATATAGGTAACAATCTCTTCAGCTGTTTTGTCAGGTGAAATAAGTAGATACCACTTCTGTTCCATAGACAAGGTGATTGTGAGGCTCAAATGTTAGAGCCTGTATTTCTCGAGTATGTTGTTTTGATTTTGACTACACCGCTACCAGTATTGAGGTCTCAGATTGTGGCAAAATTAAGGGCTATAACTCAGAACATGTGTCCTAATATCTAGACTTCCCCAGGGGTGGATAGGACTATCAGATTCTGAGTGCTGAGCTGCTGTTAGGATACCGTGTCTGTTGGCCAAGATACAGTCCCACAGAAGTTGTGTTTGCGGAGTTCAAAGCCATCCGGTCATGAAATTCCAGCTCAGTCTTTCAGCCATGCTCTTTGTTTTGACCTTGCAGTGCAGTTAGTCCCAACACATAGCAAAGGGGTGTGTGTAAAGGATGGGGGGTGGGTGGGCAGTGCTGTAGATTGTGTAGGCTCTCAGAGTTTCGTTCGTCTCTGTGCAACTCTGCTACATCAATACTTCTAGAGAGAATCTGAAGTTAAGACTCTGAAGTTCTCAACACGAAGATAAGATATTTTAACAGGATCAGAGTGCCAGCTTGTGCAAATCTGGCCTTTAAGGAGATTTTGGTTTGGAGACTTATTAACTGTTAATCACCAGAAATCACTAATTATGTTTGGAAATCTTCCCTAGTGAGTATTGCCATATAATAGGCAATGTAATGGGCAAATATGCAATATAACAGGCAAAACTGCATGAAAAATTAAGGGAAAGTAAATGAAATGAACTGACATCAGATGTGCACTGATTCCAAGAATGTAATTTCTCCCTGTGAATGTCTGGATTAGTTGTATTTTCTCTCCTGAATGTGAAACAGACTGCTGTCCCATCATTTCTGCAGCATGCCCTGCATTGCTTAAAGAAGAGCTTGGGCAAACAGTTGCATACAAAAGTCTGTTTAGAAATAAGATCTTTAAAATAAGAAGTGAGCTATAATGCTGACTTTTTTTTTTTTATAAAAAGCAATTCATAGACTTCTCACTAGTAAGTAAAGTGAATACAGTCAGCTACAGAAAGCAAAGAGATGGGGAAGAGGGGGCTGGATGTGAAATCAAAGAACAGAGGAGGAAGCCAGGACTTCCATTCAAGCTAGATATTCTGCTAGCCTTTCACCCCACAGAGGTTATTTTCACCCACTCTGTTTCTAATTCTCGAGTGATTTGTGGCAATTGTGTGCTGCCACAGGCCTGCTTGGGCCATCAGCTACGTGCAAGCGAATGTCATAGGAGAGCACCAGAAACTACTTCTCAGGCAGGAAAAGTTAAAGATGATTTTAAAACGTAGAGCTAGCTGGGTAATTAAAAGGTGCCAAAATCAAAGTTTGTGATTTATTTTTTAAAAATTATTATTTATTTCTCAATGAGAGCTTGAGGTATTTTTATATTTAATTTGCAGTATAATGTCAAATGAGGAGACAGTGGCAGCTTCTTAGGGTGACCTCTTACTTGAATGCTTTGTGCTTCACATCAAGGTGCACAATTTTCTGGAAAGGTGGAAAAGACCTTTTCTCATCTTGATGCATTAGGTGCAAATAACTTCCCTAAACACAGTACTCGCAACTTAGTGACATAAATGCCCCTCTAACCTCAGGATAATTCAGAGGACACTGATTTGAGTGTAGTAAGTTGTTTCCTCCATAAAGCTGTCCTTTCTGAACTATATAGGAAGACTATCTCGGGTCCTGACTGGAGTCAGGGGAGGTGAATGCACTCGCTGTTGCCACCTGCTTTGCCTCAGGAACAAGAACCCAGGATTTCTGACTTCCTCCCCCTCACCCCATCCCATCCCATGTTTCATTAATCAATCCAGGCCGCTGCCTTGTTGTGGGAAACCTTGATACACAGAGAAATTGCAACATGGTCCGTTTCTGCACCGTTTCTTTCAGTGAGCATTAAAGCTGGTTTTTGATGTGAAGTTATGCTGAGTATGTGATGATCAAGCTCTTTATGACACAGTCTGGGTGAGCTAAAGATTTGCAGCAGAAAAATTAGCTTATTCTTAACCTGGCCGTGTGGGCTGAGAAAATTCACGTTTTACAGACCTTTTATCTCAATGCAAGTATTGACATAGTACTAAGATTTTTTTTTTTCCTTTTCCAAATAGTCACAAAAGTTGGGGAGTGAGGAATTGCCAACCGTATTTTAAAGGAGCTGTAGCCATGGTAACTGAGGTACCTTCGGTTACCAAGGGAACAAATGCAGCTCAACTGCCTTGCTGTAAAGCCAGACAAATCTACTCATGATCTGTTGATTTTAAGATGCTTTATAAATTGTTTAGCTAATTTAGGCACTTAAATCCATAAATCAAAATGTCGGTTAAAACGACCAATACACTGTACTGTTTATGAATTATTCACCCCATTGTTATTTCATCAACTGGATTTTTTTCCCCTATCAATGTATCTAGGCTTTTTCCACTCCTAGTTTTTCTTATTGATTGTTTAGAAAATGGTTCTTCTGTCTGAAACAAATGATTCGTATTATTGCTGGTTGTAAACCTTATTCATTGGAAAAACCATAGCCCCCTCCCAATACCCTCTGTTCCAGTCCTGCAGTCTCTGAATGGAGCTTTACGTACTTCTGCCCTGAAACCACAGAATATGTTTCACTAAAAATTTGCTAATGAATTAAATCAATACAATTTCGAATGAGTTCCATCTCAAACAATCAATACAGACCCAGTGATGTACAACAGGCAGGCAGGTAAATTGGTCTAAATAAATTTACAATTGATTTTACTCTTAAAACCAAATTAGGACATTTATAGTCTTGCCAAATAAGATCAACTGCAACTTATGCAAACAAGCGTATTCCTAGGTTTGCCTTTTCTAATGCTAGTAGTGGACTTGTTACTATTTATAGCTCAGTAACTTTTATTCCTGGGGTAATATGCGTAATTTTTTGGCCCAAAACCATGGCTTGCCTATTATTAAAACAGGTCATGTTTATTCAGGATTTCCCCTTATTAGATTGTGTTCACTAATAATTTGTGGTAGCATCTGCTCATTGACGAACACTTAAGGATTGCATAATTGTGTTATGCAATAACATATAACAATATGTTATGCCATAACAATAAAAAAGTTATGCAATAGGTTTACACACCTGTGTCCCAGTATGGTTGTGCCAAGAAGGCAGGACCTGCCCTCTGTCCGTGCCTCTGGCGGCATTCCTAGCTTGGGCAGCCGCACCAGCACCTATGTGTCTTTGCGTTCGTCTCCCCTACCTGTACCCCCCAGTCTGCAGACTATGCCATGGGCTTGTGTGCACAAAGAAATGTAGACCCTTGCAGGAGAACACTGTTTTGTCCAAGTGGAGCGTTGTGCTGAGACTCTGGGCTGCTTGAAGGAGGAGGTACTGGGACAGCCCAAGGTCATCAGAGCTGCGTGTGTGTACAGCTTGGATCTGGAAGGAGTGTAGCCATGACATTGTGCCCAAGTCTGTATAATCCGCTGTTCCTAATCTGCTAATTTGAAGAGTTCTCTATCCTTATCTATCTAATCTATCTGCTAATTTGGAGGTATTTCCCCTGCAAAGATGATTCATTTGGGGACAAGCAGCGGGCATATCACTGGGAGGGGAGCAAAATCTAGCTCTTCAGAAATAGGCAGTGCCTGCTGCATTCAGCTTTTGTGATTATAGGCATCTTGTTTCAGTGGTTATGCAAAAGCTTACAGTGTGAAACCAAGTAAGATTCTGAGTTACTGAAAAGCTGAGTTGTAGAAAGTTTCCTCGGGTGTATTTATTTTGAGTAGTGGTGTCAGCAATGCTGTAAGACTGGCAAGGCTAAGCAGCCGCCTTTAAAAATCCACAGATATTTAGGCAGATGTCATGGGATTTAACACAGCCATTGGATTTTGAAGGTGCTTGTCTTATTTTCCCTGAACAACATATGCTTGCTCATGAGCGTGATATTACGGTCCTCTCAGTGTTCTTGTGTAATGGCCATTAGCATGAGTCAGTCTCCTTTTGCTTGCACAGAAAATCCTATTAATTCTTCACGTGCATACACAAGTCCCATTAGTATTAAAGATGAGGAAATTAGTTAATAGGTGTTGCTTTAACCCTAGGTTTTTGGCATATCAGATGAGACATCATTCTTACAAATCTTGGAAGTGAGAAACGCTAAAAGGTATATTTTGTACATCCTGTTGCAACTGGGAGGCCTTTCCAGGATTATTCAGGGGATTATTAAGGATGAACTTCTCTTCATTTAAGGAAGAATTCCAGAGTAGACTTTGGTTTTTTCCTCATCATGTTCTTTCATTGAATTATTCCTATTTACTTGCTGCTTTGTTTTGCTCAGCCTTTCCCACCTTGGTCAAAGTGCCCTTCAGATCATTGCAAACTACTTTTTTACCTCTTTAGTCAGTTGCTTAGCAAAGATGGATATATTAGGTTGGCTCAATCTGTCATCTTAGTTTCAGTTATTCCAGCCTGCAGAGTATCTTTTGGTTTTAGTGACGATTGTCTAAAAAAATAAGAATGGAGAATGCTGGGATCTCTTCAAAGCTCAGTTTAGAACAGAATATTTTAAATTTGAATATTAACCCTTTCCCTGATATTTGAGTTGAAGCTTAAATGTTATTGTTGTTATTGATGGGGATAATTTGGTATTGTGCACAGACATGTTTAAACTGATAGCCTGTTATAAGGATTTTACTTCTTAATACCACAGTTTTAAAAAATCTAATTAGTCTGCTGGTTTGTCTGCCTTTCAAACCTACTCAACAAGCAGCTCGAGTACAAGATGTTCTTGTCTGCTGCAACTGACAGATACGCTGCACTTCCCCAGCCCTCCCCATCGCCTGCCAGACAGGGAGCTGTATCAAGATAGTTGAGCTGCCTGAACATAAAAAATATCTAGGCTGATTCAGTGGCTCATGAATGCAAGAAGTATCATGGAATGTGTCTATTACGGTGTCATGCCCTTATAAGTGGACTTGAATTTCTGATTTTTTTTTTGCTCTCTGGGATTAAAAATTTTCAGCATTGGCCAGGGGGTTTCTCTTCCTGGCTCTCATTTAGGTTTAATCGTAGCCACATGGCTGAATTTTCCTCTCTAGGCTCTGAAAACACCTACTGGCATTATTACTTGGAAAGACGTTTGGGAAGTGGCCTCGTTTCATTAATCCCATGGGCCAGGGACCCTGGATGTGAGGTGGCCATCAAGGCTAGGGCTAAAACAGAACATAATTGGGTGAAAGATGGGGAAGCAGAGAGGTGTTACTTTGTAACACCTGCCTTTGTATTTTTTTTTAAAAAAAGCTCATATAGTGGAAAGTGGTATGTCAGCAGTTATGAAAAAGAGAGGTTAACTGCTGATCTCCCACTGGAAGGCAACACTGGAGTTTCCTTCCACTCCTGACACAATGAATTCCATAACTGTTGACTTTTCTAAGTTATAAATGGCTGTTGGGTTGACTCTTTAGGCCACTGTCTTGAAAGCAGAAATTCAGTTAAAGCCTCTAGCTTATCATAACTTCCTAGCATTTGGCAAAAGTGCTAGGAGGGGAAAACAACATGGAGGACTAGAGTCTCTTGGCTGACGGTGGCCGTGGGAGCTGGAAAACTGCCTTCACTGACGTGCTGTAACTAGACAGTCTCAGTCTCCAACATAGTCACCCTCTGCTTGGCACTGCTACGGCTGCCTTATTTTGACCCTCTAACACCCTTCCCTTTATTTGATTTGTATATGCAGTCAGTTTCTGCATTCTGGGATCCTTTTCTCATCTCTGTGTGTGTGTGAAAGGGGAGGAGTATTTGTTCCTAGGTCCTTCTGCTATTTCAAATGCAGAAACAGACTGGAGCATTCTGAGAAGGCAGTAAATTCTTCTTACGATACCAGGGACATGTATCGCTGGCTTAAAAAAAGAGCACTGATGCAGGGCTTGTATCTTGGAAGACAAAATCTTTTTGCTCTCTCCCACTCTGAAAAAGATTACTATTGTGAGGAAGCAAAGAAATACAAAACGGGGAGAAGGTGTTGTGTCTAAATGGTTTATAGTGGGTAGCCTTAAAATAAGGCATCTCTTTCATTCCAGCAAATGCATTGATGGAAGCTGCTGTTAGTTTTTTCTGACAGCCTTTTTCCCCTATGTGCACCGCAGCACAAATACTAAATTCTTGAAATTGCCCTCAACAGGAGCTTCACCAGTACTACAGTGACTGTATCTCCTGTAGGAATACCTGCTGTAGCTTTCAGCTGTCTGGTTTGGTGGGTAGGTTAGCAGCACAGCCCGAGCCTGCCAGCTGCTTGGCTAGAGATTGTGTGTTCTGTGGCCAAAGATTGAGGGGTGATTTTTACTAATAAGACCAAGTGCTTTCAGAGAGCAGATATTTCTATAGGTTGAGTGCAGAACTATGCTTTCAATTCTCTTGTTTGTTGCAGCCAATTTCCCTTTCTCTCTTTTTCTGGGATTTCATCCTGTACAGCTGAGTTGAAGAGCAGTGTGCATGTAAGTGGGAAGGAGCAAGTGATGAAAACAAGGAAACATGACATTGCACTAATTAGCTCTCTGCTGCTTGGCAACAAATAAATACTACTTGGGAGCAACAGGAGTAAGACAAAGGAAAAGCATGTAGCTGAACTCAGTTAGGATTTGACACAAATATTTTTTTCTTAAAATCTATAATCTATCCTCCACTCCTTACTCTCTCTTTTTTTTGTTTTTACATTTCTAAATGGAAAACTAAGGAACTGAGTGAGATTATTCCCTATCCTGACATGTTTGACAACATGTAACTTCCAAATAGTATATGCTCAATAGTATACTAAGCCTTGTGCATTGAGCAAGGACTGCACACAGCTGGAGGTGTGATAAGATGTGGTTTTCCTTTCCAGAATGATGGAGATGTCTAGATACAGATTACTTCATTAGTGTGAGAGAGTTTTTTCTTGTCTTTGGCTACCCAACCTTATTTTTTTGCTTGTTTTTTTTTATTTTCCCAGTAAAGCTTATTAGGTATTTCTGTATTCTTATGTGCCTTGCTCAGAGAGAGCTCTTTGCACAGCTTTCAGCTAAGTCTAAAAGAGAGAAATTTGCCATATTTCTTCCTCCTGAAATCAGCAAGGTCAGGCTGGAAATGACCAGGTGCTCTGTGGCACTTGGCAAAAAAACAAGAAGTGAAATATAATTATTTTGGATATAACTTTCTTGAAAAGAGAGATTCTTAAAGTAGAATGCATATTAAAATAAAATCTTCACCACCATTTTGCATAATCATATAGAACATGCCACTGAGACTTACAGAGGATTACAGAGGCTCCCTGGAGCCAGGCTGGTGCCTGATGGCATTTGCATCGTTTGCTGGGATGCCCCGAGCTGATCCTCAGCCCACCACCCTTGTGATGCCCCAGTGAAGGATGCAGCTGGCTCTGCCTTCACACCCCTCGCCCTCAGTTGCTCTAGTTGTTCCTTGCACCATGGAATTACATTAGTCAGTTGTACGCCTTTACTATTTGCAAGTGACACTTTTTAATTTGCAGTCTAATAAAAACCTGCTGTACAAGGTATGCTTCTGGCAGGTCTTGATATTAATGCTTTGGAGAATCTCAAACGTGTGAGGCTGACTACCAGATGTCAGAAAATAGTGACTTTTTTTTTGTCTATTATGATGGGCTTTGTTGCTTCAAATAAAATAAAAAATTGTGAGGAGTGGGGGTATGTTTGTGTGAAAAGAACATCAAATGCAACCAAACAACACCAAAGTTAAAGAAGAACTCTTGGTGGTTGGAAAACAATGCGTTAGTAAGGAAAACAAAGCATTCCTGGAAGGTTTTTAGGCCAGCGTTGGGTTTTGGTATTCAGTGATCTCCTCTAGAAATCAGTTTTTCAGTGGTAGGGCCACATTGACAGCATATGGAGTTGAAGCAACTCTACTGGATTTTGATGCTTCTGGACCCCCTTCCTGCTGGCCCTGAAGGTCACACTCCTGCTGTGGGTTTCTCTACCTGCAACAAGGTGTAATGAGGCAGCAGGATTCCTGAGTCAAAGCCCAGCTTGAGACAGTGTCTGAAAGTTTGGTAGTAGTGCATATTGATTTATATTAACGAGGCCTATTACTTTTTCTCTTGTTGCACACACTGTTAGGTAGGTTCTGATCTGCTCACACAAACCTCAGTCCAGTGAAACTTAGTTCTACAGCGTCAAGTCAAATTGCAGAACTGGCCTCTCAATTTCAACTAATAACTTTTTGCACTTGACTACTCATAGGTTTTTGACCTAATCTAAGGGGGGAACAGCAGGTAGTTGGAGAGGGAAGAAGAAAAAGTGTTCTGCTCCTCCTTCCCTAGAAATCAGTGGTGAACATTAATAGTTCTGTGTTAAACAACTTTTCCCATGTCACATCTCAAAATGAGTTACAAAAGAGATAAGCTAGCATTAATTCCCCTTTTGTGGATGGGGAGGACTGAGCCACAGAGATGGAATTCATTTTGTTTGCTAGTGAAGCATACATGCTTCTAGGAAATAAATAATACAACCCAGAACTTAGTGTGGAACATAGATACGGAAAAAATATCCCTTGAGAGCAGGTATTGGTTTTGAGCTACAATGTCAGCTAGCATTCAGGCATGACTACACACGATTCATTAAGTCTGTTTCTTTGAAAATTCTGTTAAGATACAAGTTGTAAGTGGGGCAATAGCCAGCCAGCAGAGAGCGCTGTGGCTTATGAGGCTTCTATTCATTTGCTGTATTAATGGTACAGCTGAATGGGACAGTAAAAGAAAATGCGAACATCAGTCTTTACTAGCTTTAGCCTATTAGACATATTTTGAATCTAGGGCCATTCAGAAAAGAGTGCGCTGTAGTCCATTTCATGCTGTTTTTAAATTAGAACACGTGTATGTACCTTCAAGGTCCCAAAAAGGATAGGGCTCACCGGCTTATTTTTCTCTGACTCATTATTTAAGTAACTGGTGAGACTGGTAAAAGATGTGGGCTTCATGTCACGATTTCATTTGTAGGCTCGTAACTTATTTAATAAGAACATAGTTGTCCAATGAAGTTGGTCAAGACATAGCTTTGTTTTTATCCTCATTATGATCCTAAACGCAGCAGATTTCAGGAAAGAACTTTGTTGTGTTTAAGGCTGCATTCAGGGTGCAGATCTCAACTGTGAGCTTAAAATTATGTACAGTGTGTATGTTTTATCTCCCTAATGTCCACATCAGACCAAATTATGGTGACAAAGGATGTTGGTGAGATAACAGCAATATCACAACTGAACGTAATTTAGCCCCACAGGAAATCAATTCCCAAGTAGCTGTTAGCGAGCAGTGAGACTGGTAGGAGAGCAAGGACAAACTGTACGTGCATGCGCTGTGTTTGTGAGTCTGCTCGCTGGCTTTATGCTAGGAAAAGTCAAACTTTGCTGGTGTGCAGAACAGATCTTACGGAAATAGTAAAAGACTTTCCAAACTGGATGATTGCAATTTTTTTGGCAGGCTGTCCTTTTAACTTGGGCATCAAGATATTCATAATGGACTTCTTTGTCATAGAGGGTTATATTTACAAAACAGTGCACAAACTTCTTTTTTTAACCTGGGAAAAGAAGTAAGCTGTTTCTTCTAAAGTGACTGAATAAAAAACATTATGGAGTTTGCTCATTCCACAGGACTATGTGGTTAGAAGCATACAAAGACAATTTAAGAAATGCTTTCTTTTGTGGTCAACTTATTCTTATTCTCATGGGAGAATAAGAAACCCATGTATGTCGCTACTCTTGCAATTTATCAGTATATGATTTTTTTTTTAATTGCACCCCAGGAGAGATTTCTTTACTCTGAAGTGACTTGCCTGAGAGAAATAAGAAACTTCTTGCAGAGCCAGGAGCTACATGCAGGTCCTTGGAGTTCAGTGCTTTAGCTGTAAGGCTGTTATTCTGGTCATACTTTCTTCTCAGAGAAAGATCCACCTAGGCCAGAATCATGCTGTTTTTGAAATCGGTAGATATTTTGTGGCTTGTTTCAGTGTGTAGAAAATTCAACTTCTATTGTCTGTGGGGCATTGAATTGTGTGCTCTGTCCAAAGCTGTTTGCAGTCACTAGAACAGTTGTGAACCTTTCATTTTCGAGCCAGTCTACAGCTTTTCCCTTTCTCAATTTCTAGTTGTCATGTGTTTGCCACTGAGTTTGCAGTGCATGAATAGTTTATCCTTTCTACCTCTAATCAATTAACTACATTTTGTAGCAGCTGTTTGAAGTGATCCCAAAAGTGTGAGTTGCTGGGGAGATGGAGAGACATCCTTGTGTAATGCACTGGGTGCATGTTGGTGATGAGTGAAAAGGTCGGGCAATTCATTTGGGATAAACCTTTGCTCTGTACTAGAGCAAAAGCTCTTGCATCTGCAAATGTGGCAGGGAACTCTGGAGACCCCATGTCTATCTGTTGAAATGGAAATTTGGTATCCTATGAGAACAGAACTAGTGGATGCCATTTGTCATTCTTTTGGGTAGGTTAGCAAGAGATTACTGAGGTATCTTTCTAAACCATTAGCCACACCTAGCAGTTTGGTCAGCTCCCTTCCTTCTGAAGAGTAGCTGTAAAATATTTGATTTTACCAGGCCTGAGGACTAGAACATCACATAAGTCCTAGTTTCATCTCTTCTCCACTGCCTTACTTTGCCAGGCAATATGCACTCAAATACATATAGCCAGCCAGAAATACTGGCCCTTCATGGTATGGGAATAGCTGTCCTTTTAAACTAGGTTCATGACTCTCATGCTGTGGGTCTCCTGAGGGCAGAACATGATGTCCCATATTTACGAGGGACTGCCAAGAAATACCATCAGTGAGGCAGGCAGTGAAATTCCTGGGCACACTCAGGACTGAGTAGTGCCAGCGATGGAGGAAAGTGTCCAGTTCCTGGTGGGAGGGAGGTGAGGAATTGGCAGTTGTTGATTTTTTTGCAGGGGAAGAGAGGGGCAGAGTTAAAGCAAAGATGCATATACAATATGTGCTAACCAACTCCCACTACACAATTCATATAGCGAGTTGGCGTTGTTGGCAGCTTCAAGATATTGCATTTCACGTGTTTGTAGGTCTGTGCAACAAAGGTACCTGTATCTTCCTCTGCTGTCCTCCGTTTCATGCTGATCTATGTATCCTTTAGAGAACAAATGCTGCAACAGCAGGGTTATAGTGTCATTCAGACAGGTTTTGGTTATGCATGCAAAGTCCAAGGCCTTTTTCTTTATTAGGTTACAGCTGGCATTAGTTTTTCACTAGCCAAACTAGGGCATTTGACAGCAGGTAGCAGAAGACAGAAACTTCATAGCTAATACTTTGCCTGTGTGCTGACCATCTCTATAAACTAGAGAAATATCTAAGCTTAATAGATCTACCTGAGCTCATGTATCCAAGCACAGAAGAACAGTCTGCACTGGCCTTCCACCAAGTCTGAGGCAAGTCAGCCCTCCTAGCTATTACCTGGAGAAGTTCTGTGTTTTCCTAGCATGCTGCAGCCTTGTTAATCCTTGTTAAATTGGAATGGGTGATGATGTGGGGAGGAGGGGGTCATTGAAACAGGACCAGAACTGTTGCAATTGTATGCACAAAAATAAATATTTGACCGTGGAAGCAGCAAT
This sequence comes from Steatornis caripensis, assembly GCA_013398225.1. Taxonomy (NCBI): domain Eukaryota; kingdom Metazoa; phylum Chordata; class Aves; order Caprimulgiformes; family Steatornithidae; genus Steatornis; species Steatornis caripensis. Next base: position 183,932 of record VZSC01011606.1, on the reverse strand, counting down.
CCTTAGATCTCTCGGACCCCATGTCTCAACACAGAGGTTTAATCCCCTACCCCTGATCCACAATTTCTAATTTCAAATGCCTTCTGCCCAACACCATCCATCTTCTCCCAGTATACTGCATAGTTGCAGGTATTGTCATGGCAAATGGATGTCACGCAATGATGTGAGAAGTTCTGCATTGGATAAATTGTTGTGTGACTCCATTTGACAAAAATGTTCTCTCTTTAATTTTCCTTGAAGCCACAGCAGAATTTGTAGCAATGTGGAGTTCAGCATGGGAGTGACTACAAGCTAGAGGGACTCGGTGTGGAATTGAAGTGGTGATTTCTGTGCAGTATGTGCGAGGGGAGCAGCGCAGAAAGGTGGGCTATCTGTGAGCTTACTCTGGAGCAGTGGGTATACACAAGTGAATTGGAGTGTAAGTGGTGGGATGTATCCCATTTGCTTGTTTGTTTTTATTACAGCTAGAAAAGCTGCATTCTTTTTAAGCGAGTCTCATGTTTGTTCTCTGTTCAGCTTCCTGACAGGAAAACAAACTGTGGCTGGATTGTGTTTTGCTCAGGGCTGTATAATTCTGAACAATGACATACACCTTCAAGCATTGTGGTATGTACACCTGGCGACCCATGTAGTATGCTCACGTTGTTCATTGAAAAGCTGTTCTCTGCTGCTAAGCTATAGGGTGTGTCTACAGAAAAAAACCCCCTCTTCACATGTAATAAAACAGTGAGCAGGCCAATTAAGATGGAAAGTAAGCTCACCAAATAGCGGAGTAATAAAAAAAAGTCCAGCTTGCTAGAGAAATCTACAGTAAAGAAATTGCCATCTTGTAACTGTGGCAAGAGGTCTTTCGTGTATGTACTAATCTTCTCTTCCTCCTCACTTTCCTGTGTTTGATTATGATGGGGAGCACCCACAGCAGACCATTTATGTACTGCGGAGCAGTTAGTTTTATTTGAGGATGTTTAGGGATAGAAACTTGATGGTTTTGTGTGTTATGTTAGGTNTCCTCACTTTCCTGTGTTTGATTATGATGGGGAGCACCCACAGCAGACCATTTATGTACTGCGGAGCAGTTAGTTTTATTTGAGGATGTTTAGGGATAGAAACTTGATGGTTTTGTGTGTTACGTTAGGTGAAAACAATTCTTATGCAGCCCATTTAAAAAAAAACAACAACAGAGCTTTCATCCTTTCTGCATCTTTATAGATTGGCAAGACATTGTAATGATCCAATTGGATATCACAGCAGTGACACTGCTCAGCATCTCAGTGCTTCCTATGCCTAAAGCAATTTACATGAATTTAAGTGAGTGTTGACAAACTAATCCTTACAATTTACTTCTGAGATTGCTGGATCTGTTACCTTATGTGACAGATCAGGTGAGGGGCAACACTGAAACCTGGGTTAAGGAAAAACCAAGAGCATCCGGCTCATCTTCTGTTGCTTCAGACAGCTTTATATTTCATTTCTGTTCCTGGTTTTAACACCACAGAGGTGCGTTTAGAGTCTAAGCACAGACAACCAGATAACTTAATGGCCCAAAACATCTTTGGACCAGATAAAATCACAGAAAAATTGCAAAACAGGCTATCAGAAAAAGTAAACATCCCCAAAATCAGTAATTGCAAAAATCGCAGAAAGTGACAAATCTGAGGGTCAGTGTCAGCAGTAAAAACTTTACAGGGTCTGCAGTAAAAACTGCTCTGAGCTTTGTGGTAATGTCATGCCCTGTAAAACTAGAAGAAGCTCTGAAAGACCCACAATGGGTGTTTCATGGCCTGGCCAGCGCAATTTACACTGTTTCTGTAATTACAGTGTTTCTCCCTCCAGATTGGGCACTTTGAACATGTATTAAAGGTGCTACAGAAGTTCAAACTCTGACCTGTTTGTAAGTTATTTTCTGACTGGCGAAAGGAGTCGTCTTAGCAGGAGCTTCTAAGTGTTGCTTATCCTGTTGAGATTCCAGTTCCTGGACTTTTACAATTGGAATTGCTTTTACAAACCAGCCATTTTCGTCAGCTAGCACTGCTGCATTATTAATGTGCTTGCCTTGCTCCAGGAAGGTATTTTTCCAGTGTAAGAAGAAGTTTAGGTGACAGGCTTTCATGACTTTTTTTTTTTTGCACCATAAACTGCTGCTACTAACTAGCCTTTTAAGCTTCTATTTTTCATCATTAAATTTTCATCATCTGCGAGAACTTAAGGCTTGATGGGTGGGCTACAGCAAGTACTCTATCGGCCAGGCTGCTCAAGCATGTTAGAATCTACATACGTACAGCTAGGGGCTGCACTCCACATGTGCCTCCCTGGATTGAAATTAAACTTGCAAACAATAATAAAAGACAAAGTATATTAAGATGATTGCTAAGATCAACAGCAAATCGCCTTTGTTACTGATAAAATAAGAAATGCTACTTAGTAAACACATGTGGTGACAAGCTCTGACAGGAAGAACATCTCTAGAGAGATGAGTTGGAAGTGAAGCCCAGAAAAGCGAAAACATGTGTTGTGCTCACACAGCGGGAGGTTAATGGCAGAACCTGCTGGCCACCTGCCCCCGGCAGGACAAGCAACTTAGATGTCTGGAATGGATTCAGTTCACAGAAGCTGCGCTATTTTTTTAACTTTGCTGTCATTAAAATAGGATTTAATCTGAGGTAATGCAGCTTTTTGTGCAGAAAGGAGGGAGAGTTATAAATAATGATTTCTTGCATTATACTGCACCTTCTCTCCATGGATATTGAAGCATTTGACAGATTAATGAAGACACACGACTCTCATAGGAGATCTGTACAGCATCAAAAGCTGTTGAGTTACCAAAACCCTGATGACATTCTGTGTCATCTGAGCAGCTCTAGGTGACTGGGAGCGCCCTTAACCCATTGTAATTTCAAGGAAGGGTTCATTGGTATAAATCCCCTTGAGTATATTTAAATCATAAAGGTGGTTAGTAATGACTCCGCTTGCAAGCGGTGACACACTAAGCTGTGGTAGTATGGTGGTTTGGAGGCACACTCAGGTAATGACACTGCAACAAGTGTCCTTTTCCAGAGGGAGACTTAACAAAGAGCATCTGTCATCTGTTTAATAGCCAGCCCAGCTTTCAACCGTGACAGATGCCAAGCAACTAAAGGCTGTATTCTAAAATGAGCTTCTCTGGTATCAAAGTCTGGCCACATTTTATGGTTGCACCCAGAACACTAGGGGGTACTCTTAGCTTTTATCCTGCAATGGAAACTGAGTTTTTGCTGCTCCCAGTTGTTAGGGATGAGTCATTCAGAAAATTCTGACTTTGTCCAAATTTACAGGTGGTGACAGCTGCAAAAACAGAATAAAAGATTTGAGGGTGTTTGCTGCAGGAGCTGGGATCTTTGTAAGTGAACCAAAGTGGATTAGGAACCCAGCATTCTTCCCAGTTGAATGGGAAGGGGCATGTGATTTCTGAAGATTCCTCGCAAAATCTGACTCTGTATGTGCAAATGGATGCACTGAGGTGTTTCGAAATCATGACTGGTATCTAATCTGAGAAGCCTGTCATGCGTTTTACTCCTCTATATCTGCACCTGTCTTCTGTGGCAGACTATGGACAGCTAATTCTTGGATGTCATTTTCTAAAGACTCTGAGAAAACTGGGCTGGGAATAGCACCAGCAGACAGAAATGTCAGACGTCCTTTCCAGCATGTAGTGAAAGACTGAGTGACTTACCAACACGGGATTCCAGTTTCCCATGAAAGGATACTGCTGTGGACAAAAAAAAAAAAATGGATGGGAGGGGAAGCTCAGTTTGCCTCGGCAGCTGATGATCAGCGTTCCTGGTAGTTATGTATGTGCATTAGAGGGAGAACATGTCCTAAGGTCTCCAGAGCTGTCACAAAGGAAGTGTCAGGGTGCCCAGGCAAGCAGAATGCACAGAAGGGGATCTGCAGTGTTGCGGCTCTGGCCTAACAGTTGACTGGAGTTGTCAGTTTGGGGTAACGTGATGTATGCATAAAAAAAAAAAAAGCCACAGCAAAAGACCTCCATTAAAAAACCCCCCTGTCATCAGCAAACACTTATCTTTAAGCCTTGCACACAGTATGTGACACAACTATTTATAATTTTAATGCCATCATGTCCTCCCCTCTCCCTGCTGCTCATGCCCCCTTCTTTCCTGGCCCCTTCACCATGTCCATGGAGAACAGTACTCCCAACTGGCTTGCATCTGTCAGATTTTCCTGTCCTGGACTCCCCCTTCCCTTTCTGCCATTTGTTTTGAGTTTTGATCCAGGGCAGTTGGAAGGCTCGTCCCTCACATACTGTTTCAAAGTGCCAGGGACATAAGATATGCTGCAGGCTTAGGGTATGATCCAAAGCCATTTGGGCTTTTGGATCAAATCTTTCTGTTTTAAAAACTGGCAGCAAGGCTGGGGACTCTGTGCTGAGCAAGCGTGGCTTCAGGTCACTGACTTATTTGTTTTTATGAAGTACTAGTCCATGTAGTTATGATGGCAGTAATCTCTCAGGTGTGTTGACTTTCTCAAGGAGAATGCCCGCAGAAGGGTTTTTAAACAAAATATTTTCTCCCTCTTCCTCCTTTTTCTTAACAAATGTGTTGTGCGGTGGGGAAATTAGCATCCACATTACAGCCAGGCCAATGTGGCTGCTTTATAAGGATGAAGAAAATAAGCAGCAAGAGCAGGAGCCTTGGGCTCTGAGACTTCTCAGAGCTCCCTCTGAGCTTGCTATTCTCTTGTCCTCCTCCAAGTCCCTCCTTATAGCAGTCCTCCTTTCTTCTCAACTCCTTACACTTTTGCCTATTAGGAAATGGTTCTTGCTTCCATTATTTCAAAATACGGCCAGTGACCTTTCTCAGGCTTTTCTAGGCACTTCCCAAAGAGGAGAGGTCTCATCGCTGTGGTATGGGAAGCCAAAACCCAGAGCTCTGATTAGCAGCCTCGGGCAGCCTGTGTGTCCTTGTCACTGTGAAGCGGGACTGAGCATACTTAATTTCTGTCCCCTCTCCCCAGCCCTGCCTGGATAGCATGGCAAAGCTTGCTAATGTCCTTACAGGATAGGGTTACATTAATGGGACTCCTGAGGATTTCAAGCATCCTGTATGTGCTTTAGCAGAGCGGCAGCAGTGTGCTGTGGGGCACCCTGGGGTTGGCCGTGGTTTTGAAATGGCTCCAAGAGCATTCTGGCTACTGTAGAGCAGCAGGAATCATCTGTGGTGCCATTTCCCCTTGTCACCCCAAATCCAAGCAGCTGCTACTGTTTGTTTTGTGTTTTCAGGAAAGACAGAAGAGCCTCTCTCTTCTTCGTTACATTTAACCAATGTAAGAAAAACCAAAGTAGGCAGGATCCCCTCTGGCTTGGCTCAGGAATTCTGCAGCCGGGCTCTCTGCTGCAGTTCTCCTGCCACTTTCTACAAATCTATCTCAATGATGATATGCAGTATTTTCCCCTTCTCCTCTGACTTTTGTATAGATTGCTGGTGGCAGCAGATTTTGCAGTACTTTGGAAAAACATATTTTCTCCCTTTTCGTTCCCACCCCTATCTTTTTTTATTCCACCAACTAGCTTAAAGACCTCCGAATCTGGGGTTCCTGAAGGAGTACTGAAGGAAGCCAGTTATATTTTTTCTTATGTAGTAAGGCTGCTTAGTTTTACTCATTGTTCCATTAGCTGAAGCCACAAAATAAACCAAATAATTTAAAATAAACAAATAAATCTTAAGTAAAATCATAAAAGTATCACAGATATTTGGCATAAGCTATCCACATCAAACAACGACAACGAATCAGAATAAAGAGGAGAAAGTAATTGCTTTCATTTGTCTGTGCTACTCATGAAAGTCACAGATTAATACATTTTACAGGATTTGGAAGGCTTTCAAAAGCCAGTATTGCAGTGGGATCATCCCTATAGCAATATCTCAAAACAGCTGTTACTAGAGAGTGGATGAATAACGTGAAACGTTTTCTAATTAGCTTCACGTTTATCTCTGTTCTACCTAACCACCTCTGATATTCCATCGCAGCATTAAATGCTTCCTCAGATTGATAAGGGCAGAACAACTGAGCAATCGCTTATCTACTGAACACGTTTTGGACTTAAACTCTTCTTCTCTCCTGTATTTATAGTAGCTCTTTTCACATAATTAGCAGATCTGATTCATTTTAGGAGTAGATTTTCATATTCGGTTGCCTAAGTTTCTTGTAGGCAAATACGAACATTCAGTTGCTTTCCCAAAACTGACGTCTGCTCCGGCAATGCAAGGACTTCAATGTTCAGCTATCCTTTTGCATTCTCAGCTCCCAAGCAAACACAGATACTACTTTTACAAGTGAAAATTAATTTCGTGTATTAAAATGATAAAGACACATTAAAGCTAAGCACCAGAAATTAAATTCTTCTCTTTAAACAACATTGTTGCCAACCACACGGACTTCACTGAAAACTGACCAGTAATGTTGCCTGACAGCCCCTTCCACTTCCAAGAAAACAATCATGAAGTAGAAATCCATTCATCAAACTGCTGCAGGATGCATAAAAGACCAAGACCTGTGAACTGGGTTATACATACAGCAAGATGAAGCACCCAACTGACAGAAGCAGTATGTGTGGCACTTGCAAAAATTTCAGGTTCGTCTTGCTTTGAGCTGTCGTGCTGGGCATACACAGTGAATAAGGACTTTTGCAGCTTTTGACCAACATGTTTCTGCCACTAATAAGTGCGCCACACTTCAGTATGCAAATTAGAGACCGGTGCAAGTCATTTTAGATATAATTACTTTCTAGTGCATGTTGAAATTAATTATTCATATTGTGAAGCTATCTTCCCATGTAATGTGGTGTCTGCCTCCATTATATTAATAAATGCACAGATATATTCTAGAGTATTGAACCAACAATAGATTTTTTTAAAGCAGATACCATTTTGAAAATTCAAAGCTGCTCTTTAATTTCAGAAAGCTTACTTGTTTTTAAGCTTTTATTGAAATTGAAACATATATTGAAAAGTGTGTTACTTGCATAGAAAATTATGATGATTCTCTTGCTATGGAACCAAATATGGGAAAGTCTGCATTGATTCTTGTAGGTTTTCTTTTTCTGACCAAAGCTGCTGTTCTTATTATGTTTTCCTATTTTTTAAGCTGTCTTGAATGACAGTTTTAACACTGACAGAGTGCATGGGGCGTCTGTAAGTGACACCAGTGTGCCTTGATAGAGAAATTGCTCAGAGAGCAAAGATTTTTGAAATGGATGTGAGGAGTTCATAATCTAAGCTGTGGGGCGGGGGATGCCGGGAGTGGGTTCTTTGTGGTGGTTTTGGGGTTTTTTGTGTGTGTGTGTGTGTGTGTGTAGCTCTGCTGTGTTGACTTATACTGGCTGATGATCTGATCTGGTACATTTGAAGACTTCTGATAAAATCTCACCCTCAGTCAAGCTCTCCCACTTTTCCAGTGTCCAGTGAGCAGGGTAGAAATTACTGTTTTCCCCTCTGCTGCGTCTTTTTATTCTAGAATATGGGCTTTTGCTAAATATATAGTGATCAGCATATCTTACCCTGCATTTGTTATCCTTTTCCTTCCTTACACTTTCTTGGGTTCCATCTAGTCTTTTGTGCCAGTCCCCTGGGTCTGCTAATCATAGTGTTGCTTTCCCTCAGTGTTCCCAGTCAGGCTTTCCTGCCTTCCCCCTGCTTTGAGAAAGCGCTGCAGGAAAAGCTGTCCCTGCTGCTTAATACAAGGTTCAGTAGTGCTGTGATTTCACTTGGCTTTCAACACCTAGTTAACACTGCTAAACACTTCAGAACACGTAATGTAAAACTGGTGCTGACAATACCTAAATACCTTCCTAATTAGGAGCCACGTGCTACATTGGGCAGTCTTGGTGACAACAGAGAATGAGTTTGAAAGTAAATATGTAACCTTCAAATTTTANATCATCAGCAAACTTGCTGAGGGTACACTCTGTCCCTTCGTCCAAATCATTGATGAATACGTTGAACAGGACTGGACCCAGCACTGACCCCTGGGGAACACCGCTGGTCACAGGCCTCCAACCAGACTCCGCACCAGAGTGCATGGGGCATCTGTAAGTGACACCAGTGTGCCTTGATAGAGAAATTGCTCAGAGAGCAAAGATTTTTGAAATGGATGTGAGGAGTTCATAATCTAAGCTGTGGGGCGGGGGATGCCGGGAGTGGGTTCTTTGTGGTGGTTTTGGGGTTTTTTGTGTGTGTGTGTGTGTGTGTGTAGCTCTGCTGTGTTGACTTATACTGGCTGATGATCTGATCTGGTACATTTGAAGACTTCTGATAAAATCTCACCCTCAGTCAAGCTCTCCCACTTTTCCAGTGTCCAGTGAGCAGGGTAGAAATTACTGTTTTCCCCTCTGCTGCGTCTTTTTATTCTAGAATATGGGCTTTTGCTAAATATATAGTGATCAGCATATCTTACCCTGCATTTGTTATCCTCTTCCTTCCTTACACTTTCTTGGGTTCCATCTAGTCTTTTGTGCCAGTCCCCTGGGTCTGCTAATCATAGTGTTGCTTTCCCTCAGTGTTCCCAGTCAGGCTTTCCTGCCTTCCCCCTGCTTTGAGAAAGCGCTGCAGGAAAAGCTGTCCCTGCTGCTTAATACAAGGTTCAGTAGTGCTGTGATTTCACTTGGCTTTCAACACCTAGTTAACACTGCTAAACACTTCAGAACACGTAATGTAAAACTGGTGCTGACAATACCTAAATACCTTCCTAATTAGGAGCCACGTGCTACATTGGGCAGTCTTGGTGACAACAGAGAATGAGTTTGAAAGTAAATATGTAACCTTCAAATTTTAGATGATGTATTGTATTCTACAGGAATATTAAGAATTCAAGCTAGCATTGATAGCTTTCATCTTAAGTGGCAGATTTAATTCTTATGGTTCAGAACACAATTTTAAGTCCTCGTGTGGTTGTTGTTGCTAGTACACTTAGAGGTAGGTTGTGTTTTGAAAAGTTATTGATGTCAAGCCGTTTTGCCAGGCTGAAGACACAAAATCAATGACTTGTTTTGTCTCCAGAATGACTGCAATGACCTTGGTCATGAACCTCCCTAGAACAATGGAAATGTGTTTTTTAAACAAGGAAACAAACTTGAAGTCATCCATCCCCTCCTCTTCTTCCCATGAATTGACTACTCAAGGAACAAACTGAGGCACAAGGCAAGTAACATTTCCAGAAGCTATTTTCTAAATATCAAAAGTCTAAAGACAGCAGTAAATTAACTGAAACGAATGTGGTCTGTTTATTTAGAGTTGCTGAAGTGTAAGATCAAGTGGAAGGAAAAACGCGTTTTCTGATTCTTGATCTTGTGATTTAATGACAAGATCTGATTTGCTTAGTGTAGGTAGAGATTTATTTATATTTATGTCTGCACATCTGCTTCTATGTACCTTAGGAAAAAAGATATATTCCAAAAATAACCACATCTAGAACGTGAACCTGCACTTCTGCGTCGAGGTCATCTTGGGTCTGAAAAAAGTTTGAGATATCTAAATCACCATGGCTTTTTTTAAAAAAGCTCTCCATCATTCCCATGCATGAAATCTGTATTTTACAAAGAATACAACCCAGTCCGTTACTGTGCTGTCCTGTTCAAAGGAAATCTTAGGGCTGTGACTGGCTGCTATATACATTTGAGTTTCCTTGAGTACTGTCTTTAATATCTGCCTGTTACTTTTTGTGTGGGCATGTGTGTGAGCTTTTCTTAAAAAACCAAAACCACAACTGCTGGTTAGGTAATGCTGTTGTAAATTATTTCAGCCAGGGTCCAAGAAGCAATGCATAACGTCCTCTTCCGTGCTACCCTCCTTCTCAATTCAAGATCCTTCTCCCCCCAAAAGCCTCTAATGAACTAAGTACACAGAGTCAGTCAAAGTGCTGGGCCAAGATTCTAATGACGTAAAGGTTTTTTCATAGCTCTGTGACAAACTTCCTTCTGGCAGTGTCTTGGTCTTTTTTGGTACTTATTGGTACAATGTGATTCACGCTACTTCTGTTTTTCTTATCGTTTGACAGGCCTAAGCAGACTCTAGATATAGTCCGTGTCTATGTCTTGCTACGTGTATAACTGCATCTATTGTCTGTCTGGAGAAGACATTATCAATAATAAACACAGAAGCTAGTGGTATTGCCGTTGCAATGAAATGCCTCAGTCATATTGGCAGAGGGATAGGTTCATGTCATAAGCAGGGCTGATGGCAAAGGAGCGAGCAGCAGGCAAAGAGCTAGGGAAAGATTCTGCTACTTGTAGATGGAAGTGAATTGCATGCTGAAAAGTTGTTTACTTCTGAAGCTTTTTATTACACTTTCATGATACATTATCACCAGCCCTCAAAAACACAGCCTAGACCTAGCTTTTCATGCTTTGAGCTTTTAGGACAGATGCTCTGGCAAATTAAAACTAGTTGAAGAGAAAGGCCTGGTCTTGGCAACGGGATTTCAGAAAGAACTCAAGCACTCCTTCTATCAAAGAGGGAACTATAGCCAAGACTTGCGACTGTGCTGTCATCAGTTTTTATAAACAGACAGTTTCTATGACACTCATTGTTCCTTCCTATTCACCATAGGGGTGAATCGATGATAATCGATATGTGTTAGTGTTTGCAAGCATTTTAAGGATTTTTGCATATTGAATGACTAGGAAAGAAGAATAACAAACATCACCATAAAACTGCCCACGTTTCTTGGACTGCTTCTAGGAGCTCTGTGTTTAAAGGAAAAAAAAGATAGCACAATATGTGTCTGGCAGTGACCTGTGATTTTTCCATCAATATAACACTTTTATGAAATTATATGTCGATACAAAGTAGATCCGACAGATAAGGTACAAACATGGTGACGTTCCCTTGAACAACTACTACGTTGGTCTTCAGTGCGTGCTTTGTGTACTCTTGCCTCCTTCCTGTCCTTTCCTTTTTCTGTTGTGCTTGTGATCACACTACGAAACTATGCCCTACCATGGCTCTATATCATATGGTTTTGAATAGAATTGTTTTCTTCAGAAGATGAGGCAAACAGCAATGAAAATGACAGCAAGACAGAGGAGCAGAACTCAATAAGAGACTGAGGAGATGAAGGATGGGAGAAAGGAGATGATATCCATGTTGTGGCAGATTCAGAGTAAGGGCACTGGAAGGGTGTTTGGAATAAAATGAAAATACAGAAGATGGCCAACACAGCAGGATAGGTCTCAGGCATGGTTGGAGATAAATGGGGAATGCTGGTGCGCGGGTTTGGGGAAAAAGTCCAAAATAATAGGTTTAGGAAGCAAACATAATACATTTGCGTCACTTTGTGTGAGGTTTAAGCTTCTTAAGATTCTTGGAAAACTTCCATGTATTACTCTAATCATTTGCATGAAGGTATAGATATGCATAAAACAGAGGAGAACATAAAGAGTGGAGGAAAAGACCAAGAATAAAACTCAAAAAGTTGAAACAGAGTGGGAGAGGGGAGAGTGAGGGTATAGAAGAACAAAAATGAAAACACATAACATAGCACAGTTGTTCAAATAGAGATGGAAATCCTTAGAGTGGCTCATCTTTTCCGGGTGTTGATATCTTCATATAGATGTGAGCTGGCAAGGTACAAAATTATTGTAAATTATTCTAAATTGTGATTAACTTGACAGACTGATTATATTTGATTGTGTTGATTATGGCTATTAAAATAATTTTTCTCTGATGGAAAAAAAATCTTCATCATTTAATTGCAAGTATCCAAAACATAGATTTAACAAATTGTATATGCCTTCTGCTTAAAAGTTCTCTTTTAAATGTGAGGCAGGGGGGAAACAAACAGATGCAAAATATGATTATTTGTTATAGGGTGCTTTGAAGGAACTCTTTTCTGGAAAACTTGTGTTCTTCCTTGCTAATACCTGAAGTAGTGTAGGCTACATATCATTCCAAGGAAGTATTCTGCTGTCATTTTGACTTATGTGCTTAGGTAGTTCAGGTGAGCCTTTTAAGTAGTTTTACCAGAAAAATTAGGAAATGTTATGTTGTGTCGTGGAATGTCCCTTCTAAAAAGTGCTAAAGGGAATAGCTCATTTCCCATGTAAGTAAAGGCTGAGAGAGCTGGGACCGGTTAGCCTGGAGAAGAGAAGGCGCGGGAGGGACCTTATTAATGTATATGAATACCTGAAGGGAGGATGTAAAGGATGGAAAAGGCGCTCTCCCGTGGCGCACAGTGACAGGACAAGAGGCAATGGGCACACATTGAAATGCAGGAGAGGTTCCCCCTGTACATCAGGGAACACTTTTTTACTGTGAGGGTGACTGAGCATTGGATCAGGTTGCTGATAGGGGTTGTGGAGTCTCCCACCTTGGAGATATTCAAAAGCTGTCTGGATGTGTTCCTGGGGAACTTGCTCTAGGTGGCCCTATTTGAGCAGGGGTTTTGGACCAGGTGACTTCCAAAGGTCCCTTCCAACCTCAACCACTCTGTGATTCTGTGATTTGTGTACTTTGGTCTCTCCCTTGCCACATAAGCTCTTGTGATAAGCTGTGAGCTGCACAGTTTGTCCCTGGGTGGGAGTTTGGTGGATCCCAACCCGGGAAGCTTTGGATTCATTCTTTGACTGGCTCATTGTGTGCCAAGGGAAAACCTCCTTCTGTCTTCAGGTCTGGAGACTTGTTTTGCTGGGAACCATCTAATTGCTATATCCAGCTGTAATCCCTGCCCTCAAAAAGTTTCAGATAAAATAAAGGGTTGAGATGATGATTGGGAAGGAAAGGGAGAATGACCTGGAGACGGTTAAAAATTAAGACAGCTGCTAAGATTAGAGACGAGATTTCCTTTAAAAAGAAAAAAAGCTAATTTTGTATGACTTTTCCGCACTCAAATCTTGACAATTCTTCTTCGGGGCCTCTTTTTGAGCGCTGCTACATATGCTGTTGTGTTGACGAATGTGGTGGCCTTCTAAGATGGAATTACGGTATTGATGGATAAGAGAAGAGTGACTGACATCATCTACCTGGACTTGTGCAAAGCCTTTGATACTGTCCCAAACAACATCCTTGTCTCTAGGATGGAGAGACATGGATCTGACAGGCGGACCACTCGGTGGGTAAGGAATTGGCGGGTAGCACTCAAAGAGTTGCAGTCAATGGCTTGCTGTCCAAGTGGAAACCAGTGACAAGTGGTGTCCCTCAGGGGGTCAGTATTGGGACCAGTATTATTTAACATTTTTGTAGGGGACATGGACAGTGAGACTGAGTGCCCAGAGAAGCTGTGGATGTCCCCTCCCTGGAAGTGTTCAAGGCCAGGTTGGACAGGACTTTAAGCAGCCTGATCTGGTGGAAGGTGACCCTGCCCATGGCAGGGGTGTTGGAACTAGGTGATCTTTAAGGTCCCTTTTTACCCAAACCATTTTGTGATTCTGACTACTGAAGTGCAAGTTCAGTCAGAGAAACCAAATTAAATATTATTATGAAGCATCCAGTATAATTAAGTGTACATTTTTAAACCAAAATGAAATATTAATTGTAAAACTTAATGCACGTGGGTAATTATCAGAAAAGGAGCCATTAATTAACATCCTGTACCAGGTCTGGAGCCTTGCCATGCCTGGGACTATGTGTATAGAAGCCCTGCACTTATTTTTTTAACGTAAAAACACGTAGGCCTCTATTTGGAGATACTCAGAATCAAAATCCTCAAAATCAGTCCTAACTATATGGTACAGCAGTTTTTTCTCCCAGAAAAAATATATGGTAGAGTTCAGTTGTCATTCACAGAAGAAAATTTCGCACAAATCACTGCAATTTTTCTGTATGAACCAAGAGCTTGTGTTTTCTGAAAGTAATCCTTGATGGAAGCTACTCCCTTCTAACTTTTTCTCCCAGGCTTAGTATTTTCTGGCAGTGAATGTGCATTTTTTATTTAACAGCTTCTCTTTTTACATGAGGCTGTGTGTGATTGTATTCAAGATTAAAGAAGTGTCTGAGGTTTATCATGAGACCAGGATTTGTTGCATATGTCTTGAACTCTTTGACTGCAAGAAAATCAATTGTTTTCAGAGTCTGAAAATCAGTGCTGTTTTGCAGTGGTATCTAATGCATTCATTCATATTGAGCTGCAGGTCTGTCATTTTGAAAGATCAGGAACATACTTACTGAAAAGTGATTTTAAAAGTAAATTCCCAGATTTATCTGGGTTTTAGTTGTTTCAGAAATCGGCAGATTTTGTTAACTTGGAAGATGCTAACATTTGCTGGTTGCCTTCTAAACCACTTGTATAAAATGAAAGATTCTTTTATTATATGTAGGTGTGCCCTAGTGCTGGAAATTGTGTTGGCAGTTCATTTCATGGCACTTTCTTTTAAAATTTGTACCCTGTATGTTGTTGCCTCAGTGACTCCCTTTGGAAGAGTAATTGGAAGACGAAGATGTCACTCAAATTTCACAGTGGATGAAATATTTGGAAAGGGAGAGGGAAGACAAAGAAGTCACAGCTGAGTGTCTAAAATCTAGTACCAAGCCTCAGGAAGCTAGTAGCACTTCCAGCTGTGTTGACTCTGACCAGTTGTTGGAGTCAGCATTTCCACCCAGCACCTGCGCAAGTCACCCATGTTATAGATGTTCTGACTTTGTCCCTTGGCTTTGAAAGTCTTTTCCTTTTGATAGGAGGAGCTAAAAGGAGAAAAATGAAAAGAGAGGAAAGTGAAAAAGAAAAGGCAGGGAAAATAATGACTTAAAAGAAATGAAAGCTGTGACAGGTGTTTATTTGGGAAGAAAAATAAATGGCCTGTGGACGAAAGATGAAAACATAGAATATTTTTGTGGATTAGATACTACCTGACAATGTTTACAGGAGATGTGAGAGAGCAGACGGAATTCCTGAGTGTTTCTGTAATACTTCATTCATGAATGTTTCCCCCGCAATTTTGAAAGTCTAGAGTATTGTGTGTGCATCCAGTTTTAAAATGTTAAATGCGCCCAAGTGACTTAGGGGTCTAAGAGCAATTTCAAGAATGCTGTATTTCTCTGAACATCTGTGGGGTTAGAGGTCTGTCACTTTTTGATAATTGGACTTTGACTCTTCCCTTATTTCAGTGCTCCTAGAAAACATTCTAAATCTTCACAGAACTGTTTACTCTTCTGTTTACCAAATTGCCATAATTTCCTCCCAAATTTCTTTAAGATAATGAAATAAAGCTTTTCTCCAAATATAGTTGGAATTTTCTAAGACCAGGAAATGATTGGATTATGTAGAAGTTACATTTTGTTTGGATGAATCTGTTTTTATTCAGAAATTATCCTGGGCAGCAGACACTGAGTGGATTTCTATGTCCTCAGTTACTGCCTATTAGCTCTTGTTAGAGTTCTGGAGTGTGAGAGCATAGCTAAGTACCACTGCAATGATTTAACTATTTCTTTTCCTTTCCTGCATAGAGCTCTCATTCTTAAGTGATACATCTAGTTTGATAAACTCCTTTGAGCCATAACTTAGCTAATCCTCTACATGTACTAAGTTACTAATCCCATAAGCTATCCGGATCTGTATTTTCTTGGAGGTTTTTGTTCCACTTTTTCCTTGTATGTGGGTTTTGATGTGTTGTACTTGGTGCATGTAATGGCACTTTCAAGGCCATGAGCCAATGCATTTTCGTTAGCTTTGTAACGAAAATACGCTTTTGAAAAAGGTCCGTCTGACTTCAAGGCAAAATGTCTGACAAGTTTCACTTTTGTCTTAAGCTCCTGAATGAGCAGAGGGCTGGAGGCTCTATAGTTACCATCAATGTTTTCTAGTTGTTGTCTAGAGAGCTGCTTGTATAACTGTGTTCGTTAGGAAGTGCTGATGATCCGTGACTCTACTGGAAATCAATAGGAACAAAAAATGTATGGCAGCTCTGCTACTCAAGCTCAGGTACCTCACATGCATGTCCATTTGAAGATGTTGTCAAAATGTTTCAGTTATTGCTTAGCTGTTAAGCTATATGAGGTGAGAGGGTGAAGGGCACCACAAATACCTGTTTAGATCCACGTTAGTTTGCATAGTGTCAGTTTACTGAGGACAGTCAATATAATAGTCTCATTTTTTAATAATTAAGGTGCTCTCAGCGAGGGTTGCAGGCTACAAGGGAAATTGTCCAAGCTTCTAAACAATTATGACTTCCATGGGCAGCTAGCTCCCTCCCACAAATTCAACAGACCTAAAGATGAATACTAATTAGAAGAAAGTATGTGCCAGACACTCAGCTGGTGGAAAAGGAAATCATTCCCTTCCCCGCAGTGCTGCCAGGCTCACTTACATCAGATCAGAGTCTGACCAAATGTCCTGGAAGACAGCGCAATGCATACAGAAGATCAGTATAGCAGAGCTGAAACTTTGGGACCATAAATCTGGCAGGAAAGCTGCCTTCAGAACTTCATCAGAAATGGCCTTATCACCGTAATTGTACATCTGAACCATCCAGTGCAATAAATGACTGTAATCAGTGGTAGTAGGCAAGGGAGAAGTAATTAGTGGTGCTGAGTATACGGTTAAATAGCTCTTTCTTTTCTACTTACTGGTTCAAGTTAATATTATACGTGTATCTTCTAAGATCAAATTACCTGAACTAATAGGTAACATTTTTCCGATGAGCATTCATGAGCAGACTGTTGTTCTAAGGCAAACCTGAGACTGTCAAATGTTTGCTAATCGAAAAGTTAATTTTGGAATGAAGTGTAGGTGTTTGTAACATCTGTGCGTTCCCCTGACTAATGTCTTCTTGTCAGCTGATTCTCCACAGACTTTGCAAATCACATTTGTACCCTAAAGAACTGGCTGAGCAGACATACCCCAGCAGAAAACAGCTTGGCTGCCTATTTTGCAGTTTCTCTCTCATGGTATTGAAGTGTCTTTAGGTGGAAATCACGGTGTGTGTGATCTTGTTCTCCTTACACTGGAATTCTGTGCCATCAACACAGTGAAGGAAGGCTGTTGCTTCTGTCAGGCAGACCTTAATCCTGTAGCAGTTTTGCCTGAGAGAGGTTCCCTTTGATTCGAGGATTCAGTCTGAAACACTGTGGCTTACTAAACTGTTTTAAACACCACAAACTACCCCTTTGCAGTGTGGAGAACTCTAAGCTCTACGGCTTGTTACCTGCTGTGGGGAGCTTTGTAGATCATGCTGGTCCTCTTTTTGTCCTGAGACTTGTGAGCTTAAGTTCAGAAGTCCATTTGGAAATAGCTGACATACAGTACGAAGGACTGTTACAGGCAAGTGACACTTAAAGTCTAGATCAGTATTATTGCACTATTATTATTTTATACTCTTTATTTATATATTATTATTGCATTGTTATTATTTCTCATTAGAAAGTCGTTATTTCCATACCTTTCACTAGGTATTTTACGTGAGGGATGGAATGAAAGGTGGTCAGCTCTGGGCATTGCTGTGTGGACTCCAATCCTTTGGGTTTACGTATTCTACCATTTGTTTCTGCAGTTAAGCAGTGTTAACATTTAACTTTGGCACCTTTTGAACAGTGAAATCTACTTCCTTTCTAGTAGGTTCCCTTCCAGTAGATCAGTCAATAATTTAGTGGAAAGTTTTGCTGCATTTCAGTGGACAAATCAGTACTGCATACGCTCTATAAACAGCAGTCTACTTTTGAGGCATTTTGTCTGGGCTTTGTGTGACTCTTTGACATCCACAAGACCGCTTCTCTTCTGCAGCACATACTGTTAATCCTGGAGTAGGAAGTGGTTTGGGCAGTAAAGTACTTTGGTGCCGTGGCACTGGGAAATGGCTTTAAATCAAAGAGTTAAAGCTTCCTTCTTATTCTTCTCCCTTTCATTTTCAAGCCTCTCTTCCAATGCTTTCAGACTTTTGGACATGTATCAGTCCCTGAGGGTCTGCGCCATCTGCTAAGGAGCCCTCACTTCTGTACCCGTTTTAGGGAGGGACAAAGCTCTGTGGGGCTGGGGGAGAGCTCCACTCTTGCTCTGTGCACTGTGACCCCCTTGCCAGGAGGCAGTACTGGGGAGCTGTGTGCTTCCTGCCTACTTGCAGAAACTGCAGTCACTGCTGAATTGTGAGTTAAATGGTTCCCAGGGAAGAAATTTTTAGTCCCAGTTGGGACCTTAGTGTGTAATGGTGAAACTTAGTGTCTGTCTTAAGACTGTTAAGTTTGTTAATAGCCAGCTTTTCTATTAAATCACTGCTTTACATTGCCTGATAGCTGCAGTACTGAAAGTATCACGCTCTCGAGCAGCTTTACAATCACAAGATAACTGTGCTGTCCAGCCAGTGCATGTGTTTGGGTATATCACCTGCACTAGGATACTTAACGTTTTTGTTCTAGCTCTCCAAGGTCACTGAACAACTGGTCTTACAGCTAAACTGATCTAGAGATACCATGATTGTGTATTTTTTCCAGTGCTGTTTTAAGGGAAAACTGTGTTAGTAGCTAAAGTAAAAAATTCTTATGACTTTAAAAAAAAGTCTTCTGGTTTTTTACAAGTTTTTAGGAACAGTAAATCCAGTATAGATTCAGGTTTGGCAAGTTCACTTGAAAGACTCTGTACACTTAAGCAGTGGTCAGGGATTAGAAGGAAAGCCTGGCCTGAGCACTATGAGGGATTGCAGGCTTTGATTCATGTGCTTTCCACTGAAAATAACACAAAGTGATTATATTCCTTGCAGTGCTTTGAAAATCCTGCCTTGAAATTCTGTCCCAGAGCGATATAAAAGCTTTCAGACAGCAGAGAGCTGAATTTGCTATCCATACACCACTGAATAATTGAAGAGTGTGGAAAATTGTTTGCTTGGGTATAGTGGCAATCCACAGTCAATAGGGGATTTGGAAACAGGTGATAAGCCTTTGATGTAGAAAAATCAGTTGTGTTTCTTTGCTTTTGTTACAGTTGGTGTTGAAAGCTCTTCACACACACCCATTGCCCCGCACTTTCAGGCAACGTAGAAATGACACAAGCCTATTTGGGGACTAAACTGGGCCTGTTAAAAGTTGCTGGTGACTTGGGGGATCTGTTTAATTCCTCTCTGACCTGGTGGGTCATCTCTGTGCTTTGCTTTTTTGTCTGTCAGTTTACAAATGTAATGACTGCTGGTAACGACCACCTCTAGCTGCCATTTGCACAGATTCTATTATAAAGCTTTGCCAACCTTGCTTTTGGGGCCTGTAGACTTTTCGATGCTGAAAATAATAGTCTTGACATTCTGCTTGTTTTGGGTAGTTGCATTTCTGCATTGAGGAAAAGTAAGACTCCAATTGTCTTTTTTATGAACTTTGCTTCATGACTGCTGATAATGGTATCCTGCATGTATAAGTATTTTATATTATGAAGAGTACACTAAACTGTAAAACTTATCTCTGCAGAAAAGTGCCTAATTTAGGGAGTCTGCTTTCTAAATGTGGCTTTAATGCACGAGTCGTTTATCAGGCAGGTCTATGAGATTTGTAGACCCCAATGCTTCTGTGAAGGGCATGCGGAGAGAGCTATTTAGATTTTCTGGGTGGGATTCCATCCACATCTTAAATTACGAATTACACTAAGACTTTGACATATTCACTGTGAAATAAGAATGCAGTAAGAATCTACCTTTTTCTTCTCCCAGTTTTCAGAAATTCTAAAGAAAGGCAGTAACACTTTAAAAATGTTTGCACTTGCAAATATTGCGTAGCATGAACTCTGGGATTTTCACGCTACGATGCCATGAGAGGAAATAATACAGCAGTAATTCATGAAGTAACCTTGTGTTTTGATATGGATTGATTAGGCCACAGGTTTATACAATCTCTTTTCCAAATAGGTTTATGCAGTCTTGTGGTCTTGAGAGGGTAAAAGAAAGTTTCTGAATGGAAGAGAGACTGATACCAGGGCCCTTTTTAAGACATTGAAGAGAGTGACCTCAAAAAAGTTGAGAATCTGCTGAGGAAAGGCCATTTTCAGGGAAATAGAGGCCTCCACAGTTTACTTAATCATTAGAACTCTTTTTTTCCTCAACTGAGATACTAGAAATTTACCTTTTACACAAAGTGAATGTTCCCAAATGTTGTTTACTACTGGCTTTCATATGGTTTTGCTCTGACTTTTTTATACAGCTTTGCTTTTGCTGCAGGAATTATTTTATCCAGGTTTCAAACCCTCATGGCAGCAATGTGGGGCTGTGTTTACTCTGTGTTAAATATCCTTATTTAAATGGTAGTGGAAGAGTCTGAAAGACTTTTAAAAATCCACACACTTAGTAGTTCTAGCAGTACGATATTTAAAGCAAACCCAGACATTACTGTAGAGTGATGAATTCTGAAAACGCAAGCCTTAGATTTGTAAACCTAAAGTTAAGAAATAGAGAGAAACTTTGAGTTCCTTCTCCCCATCCAAAGCTCTTGAATCCAGCAGTTCCCACAGAAGCCTCTTAAAAATGTTCCCACTCATTCACTGGGTGCTGAACACTTCAGCAAATCAGGTCAGTTCCTTAGGTTTCCAAATACAGACTTAGGATCCTAAATATAAGCATGCTATTCAAAAAGAAATTGGCTTCTCTTTATATAGATTGTGAAGCTACAATCAGATCCACTTGACTTTTTCTATTTCCAGCTCTTACAGAGGTCAACAACAATTGTATTTAGTTCCTGCTTTATGTACAAAATTGTCCTTCCTTGCAGGTGAGTAGGTGTGATTCTGTAAGTCAGTCCCTCTGGTTACTTGCCTTTCCTTATTAATATAAAGTGCACAAAGCTGTACCTTCCTTCCAAATCAAACATTATCAGCGTCCTTTCTCCAGGTTTATTCTTTCTGGGATGCCCTAAGAGGGAGTGTGCGTTTCTTATCCTTCCATTCAAGTTACCTTAACTAAACCCAAAGTTTAACAGCAGAGTTGGGAGCCTGTTTCCACCACTCCAAAAGCAGCTCTCTGCTTTGTCTCTATCCCAGCTCCAACCCCAGGCATCCACTTGGGCTGATGCTGAACCCGGGAACCCCAGAGACGGTCTGGGGGAAAATCTTCTCCAGATATTCTGTTTTTGGCATCCTACCTGCTCCGTGGTCAGTCCCTTTCCAGCCCCAGTCCTACTGCAGCCCTTGGCTTTGTCTCTCTGACTCATACTTGAGAGGAAAATTGCAATTCCCATAAAGTATGATATACTTCCAGCAGTTTATTTTAATTCTCGGAGTAACTCTGTGTACTCTTGGGTGAGGTCCCCAGGGAGAGCTTTATCCTAAATAGACAAAGTGACTGTGAATAGCACAGTGGGCTCTGAAAGAATGTGCAGAGAGTATGTAGTTAATAGTATACTTAATCTCTAGCCCTTACTATTAAAGCAGTGTTTTCTTCTGAAATGCTTCCACATCGTTGAATTTTTCTTTTACGTAGGAGGGCTAAGACAGAGACTAATAAGAATGCCTGTCTCTTCTGTATTGCCTTTTATCCTAAAGCCTCTATCTGCAATAATTCTTTTGCCATAAATCGAGCATCTCTAAACCTACTGTGGTTTATCTCAACTGCGAATTCTACCCTGATAAATATAAAAATATACGCGTATAAAATACATACACGAGTGAGTTTTGTTACCTCTGGAATTGAACAGAGAGAACATGGCACGTGTTTAGCCACTGTAATTAAGGACTGAAAATGAAGTATGCTCCACATCTGAACAAACCTGCTGGAAGAGCTCAAGTGAGTGTGGTATGGTTACGGTTACCCTATAGGAATCTGGCATGAGCGCAGACACTGCCCTCTGAGCCTTTGGAAGTATACAAGTCAGATACCTGGGTGCTAATAGCCATCTGGGAACTCAGTTGGCAAAAAGGAGTAATGGGCTGGCACAGAGCTACTGGAGCTGTTCACTGCACTAGCTGTCCCACTGCTTTTCTGAGTAGAGGAGAGCAAAGGTGCATGCAATGATAATCCTCTGTCAGTACAGAGAGCATGCTGTAGATATCATTTCATGCTGCAGAAGTTTCTCCTGAGAGCAACCAGTCCTCAAAATCAGAGGCGCACAAGGCCCTCTCCCCTGTGACTGCAGGAGGGCCCATACAGCTGCACTGAGAAAGCTACCACGAGGTCTTTATCAATGGCAAATGACTGTTTCTCCCTCAGCAGTTCCAAAACGGGGCACCTTGTAGAGAGGGAAGCTCCAGACTGAATGAACTGGAGCTCAAGGCTGGGTGTGAAGCTGAGTCTCTGGAAGACAGAGTGCACTGGCAAAGCAACGCAGTGAAATCTATCACTGTGCCAAACTTCTGATAATTAAAATTTCATTGTAATGTACCACTGATTCCATCTCTTAATCTTCCAAATAGGAAGTTTCTCAAAAAAAAATTGAATTTCTCTCCCTGCTGTCTGTTGCATAAGTGGGTCTGGAAGATTTAAAACCAAATTAATCATTTTAAAATTGTTGAACTCACTGAGTGCAAGTCAGCAGCTTCCCTTTAACTGTTTTAGAGACATATGCCTCTTGGGATCACTTAGCAAGGAAATACTTTTTTCTTTTTTTTTTAAGTTTGCTCAAGGCCAATTTATCCTAAGCACTGAATCTATCCAGCTGTAACTGCATAAAGAACTGATTTCCTGACTGCCAACTTGCAGTACTTCAACCGATGCTTGCAGAGAAGAACGGATCAGTATTTACCAAAAACCATGGGTCCATTTCTTTAGTTATGCTTGCATGCCCATCTTTGTTTTCACAAGACAACTTCTGGCTTTCCATTAGTGAGAGGAATAAAACTGGAATCAATGAGTCAGAGTCTTAATCACTATAAATTGCTATAGCTTCCTAGTTTTTCTCTTTGAATTTTCAGCTGGCTGTGTTGTATCGACCTCAGCCCTAGATATCTTAACCGTCAGAGGGAACTGATTTGTGAAGATTTAAGCTTGTATCTGAATCACTATTTTCTTCACTCCAGCGATGGCAAGGGAGACTTGGTTTCTAAAGGGAATGTCGATGTTTCATTTCAGCTAGCTTAAAAGCAAAGCTGGTTTCTTGAAGTGGGACAATATTTATGCTTAAAGGTGAAATTACAACGTTTGTCATGACTTTCTTGAAAAGAGAATGCATTTGTCTGTTGGCTCATGCTATTCCTACTACTGGAGGAGTAAAAATAGTATTTTTGATAGGGAGAACATGGATTAGAAGTAGTGATTTGCTGTTGCTTAGGAATGGCATTTGAGAGTTAGCTGACTCTTTCTTTTTGCTTCCCCTCTCCCATACCGTACCTCAGGACAGGACCGTGGAGCAGGAAGAAAGGTTTGACTGCCAGCATCTGAGCCCTGGAGACGCTGCTGGGAAGTAGGATGCAGAGCTCTACAGGGACACTGGCTTCCTGCGCCCCTGGGCACTAAGTGTAGCTGGCAGGAGCTTGACAGTGGCAGCGGTGGAGAGTTTGTGTCTGTCCTTCCAGACTAGGTGGCAACACTCAGGAATTTTCCATTGAAATTGATTTCAGTTCATTAAATTTGCATGTTCTGGAAAATCCAATTTTTGTTCCCCTTCGTATTACTCCAGAAACTTCAATTCTGTTGAAATACTTTAATCTTCTCTCAGAGAAGGAGCAATAGAAGTATAGCGCTTCTGATCTGTTCAAAATGAATCAGACTTTATATGGTAGAAGTTCAGTGCTTGGTGGGAATTGCACTGGTACTTCCTCCGACTCTTGCTTTTACAGTCTACTTGGAGAGCTCACGTTGTCTCCCGCACTATACAACAGTCCCCTTTTAACCAAGCTGTTCCATGAGTTGATGTAATCCATATTAGTGCATGCTCTCCCTCTGAGGCAGAGGAAAAATTGCGGTGTTCCATCTTTACCCGGCTCCTCCTCTTTGGATTCTGGGAGAGGAGGACATGCCTCAAATCTTCCCCACGTTTCTTGGTGTGTACCTTCATTTAGACCTTAAGCACCAGACTAATGAATAAATGTACTTGCCTTCCTTTCTCAGGGTGAGTAGGAATGACCTAGGAATGCCTTTTTGGTCACGGCTTGCTTTATGTCGCATCGGGTTCATTTTTACCAGCGTTTGCCATAGCACCCCTGGAGAGCAGATGGAGAACTGAATGCTGATGAAAAGGAAGAAGCAAAGAGGAGCACTGAGAGAAGGAAGGTTTTGCTGCCAGAGGTATTTCCTTCCTCTGGCTTTTCATTCAGTGCTGTATAATCATGCCCTTTGTACTGGCACGGATGGTGCTGGCAGATGGACTGGTCATGGCAGCACACAAGCTACAGCTGTTGGTGTATGGCAAGAGGGTTTGCTGTCATGCGTTATGACATGGCTAACAACCAGCCTGCAAATAGCTGGAGGTCGAGATTCTGCACAGCTGTTCTGAAGAAAAGATAGCATTGAAAACTTTAGAGAAGTGGGTAATTAGCAAGCAAGTTTTATTAAAAAGATCTGCAGAATTATTTCTGTAGTATTTTAGTGTTGCTTTCAATTTGCAGTTATCCGTTAGTTACGCTATTTTTCCACTTTTCTCTTTGCTGTCTTTAGCTCTGTTTGTGTTCCCAGCTTGAGCCACAAAGTAGGTATTGCATAAGGCATTGAGAATTAATTTGACCCACTCAGCTGGCGTCAAGAAAATTCAGTTAAAACCCAGTGTTAAACTTTAACAGCATACAATATATCCCACAGCTTCCCAGTAAAGGGTGCCTCCTAAAATCCTCAGAAATAGCTGCATTTTATTGGATTAAAAGCTCCATTAATGTCCCCCAAATCTAGCAGTTTCAGCATTCTTATGGTGCTAACAATACAGGAGCTGAGCTACAGAAGTGTCACTGTAAACTCAGGACTTAAATAACTTCTCAGGAATAGAGAAAGTATTTATTTCCCCTATAAATGACTGCCTCTTTTTCCCTTGGATAAGTGTATAATCTCTTCTCCCCTCACTGTTCTTTCTTTCACTTTGATGCTTTTGCCCTGTCCTTGTTTTCCTATGTGGTGAACTCTTGCAATTCGCGTGGATCAAGATGGGGCCCCACAGTCTTGACTGATAAAGCTGTTTCTTGATTGTAACCACAGGATTTTAGTCAAAGGCAAATCTTACAGCGCATAGACTGTTTAGGGGTGGGGGTGTAAGGATTTTGTAAATATGGTAAAAGTTCCACTCCAGAATGCAAAGAGCTTTTTTTGAACTTTTAGGCCAAGATTTGTAATTCCTACGAGGGATATCTCATTACTGGAGAAAATGAGAATTGGGGATATTCTTCCCCAGACCTTAAAGGTAAAAAATGTAGCATGACTTAGAAATGTTCTGATACGGAGAGCAGAATGAGAATAGCTCTCAAACATTTCTCCTATCCCAAAGTAAGATTATGTTGTTGACAAACCGGTGATTTTTTTTTTTTTTTACCAGCTCCCCTGTTCCAAAGAGAGGGTCTTCCTCTAATCTCAACTCTGCTGTTGAGTTTCAACCAAGTTGTACACTCCATTTAGTAAAATTCGTGTAGTATCTCTTATTAGTCTCAAAGGCTCTAATCACTTATTTAAATGTTTGAAAACAACTTAAGAATTTCAGCTGAATAATTTTACTTAAATAGAGTTTCAGCAAAGGTTGTGTTCATACAACCAATGCTTTTTTCTCTCTTTCTCCTTTCCTCCCTTTCTTTTTACAGCACTGGCCTCTTTAAAGGACAGGAAAGTCACAGTGAAAGTATCTAAATTAAAAGAATCACAGATAAAGAAATTAATGGAAAAATTGAGTTGCGTGCCCTGATCTTTCTTCCCCTCAGTCTGTGTTTCTAACCCAAGTTAGCTTCTCCCCTGTCAACTCCATCTAGATCTGTTTGAAAGCTACATTATGTTCTTGTCCTTTGTAGTGTTTGATCTATGGATTTTGTTTGCATGTTAAAACTGCTCCTAATTTCAGCTTCAAGTTTATGATGTTATTAATAGCAAGTGCTCTGTGCAGGGTACATCTGTAAGGATTGTCTTTCAAAGGATCTTTTCATTTGTATCAGAAACTGTCTTTGACATCTAAATTTTTTATTTTTTTAAAGAATTATTTCCAGTTGGAGAATGGCTCTGAATATTAGATGAAAGGGGGAGCTGCTTGAAGGACAAAGCAAATGACTTTTTCCTTCACATTAGTTAAAGATCACTCATCAAAAGCTCTTCTCCATTACAAATCTGCATCATAAGAAAGCGAATTAGGATAGTAATAGTAATTGTATTAGGTTCTTTGAAGTGAGAATATTCCATAGCAACTTCACAACCAGTCTAGTCCAAATAGCGTTGATCTGTCAGAAGTTACTAGCTCTAATTCAACACGGATCTCCGCTCAGAGGAACAATGATGTTAAGAACAGCACAAAACATACCCAACTTTCTTATGCTGATGTCTTTTCTCAGTGCAGGGCACTGAGTAAGCAATTGTCTTTTAAGATCAATGGTACTCGTGGAGGAAAAGTAGCTATTGATTGTTTGATCATGTTAATTTGAAGCGCATTTATTACCATACAAGCTGGGGGAAATGTTCTCTGTGCTAGAATGCTATTCTTTGCAAACAACCCAGAGTCTGAGCAGCTGCATCTCCCTGAGTAGAGCTGAGAAAGGAACCAACCTTTAGAGGCTCACATTTTCCACAAAGCCGTACTCTGCCTATGTACATTATCCTAGCTGTCCAAATGAAAAAAACCCCACACCCTCAACTTTCAGATTTCCAAAAGGCTGAAACTGTGTATGTTGTAAGACAGAGTGCATCTCCAGAATAGGAAACTATCGAGCCACAATTATCTCTCAACTACATGTACCTGCAGAAGAGCTACCTGCTGCTTTCTTTGACCATCAGTTACAAATCTCTACACCAGCTTATTTGCACTGTTCCTCTAGCTATGTTTATATGTGGGGTGATACCGATGCTTGTCCTTGTCCTCATATGTGAATGTCAAGATGAGGAAAGCAGGGAGGAACTTCTCTATTGCGTATGTGTCTGTGCCAACATATTGGACTGGTCCATGATTTTCTGACTTAATGAGACTGGAACTCAGCCCAGACTCAGTCACTGCAGTGAATTCAGATGATTTTCCTTTCCTGCACATATTTCATTTTCTGTAACCCAGGAAAGCAGTTTAAATCACAGCCAGTCATGTGATAGAATAATTTTATTCATGTGAAAACTTTCTAGTTAGAGATGGGTGCGGAGACATCAAGTCTGATTTGTCATTCCTTCCACTTAGATCTTTAAGAAAGGACATTTGAATATTGTGACCCATACCTGCCTTTCATATGGGTCCTAAGCTAAGCCTTCATATCTGAACACTGCTGAACTTCAGCAGTTCAAAACTGGGACTGAGCTTTCTGACAGAAACTCTTCTCCAGCAGTGCCCTCCTGAAGAAGTATAACAGATCTTCAGCTATTGCTAAGAGCAATGGACAGTGTATTGTCTTAGCAAAAACCAAAACGGTTCCTATCAGTTTTAGGATCCTTAAAGAACCCTTTTGCCCTTTCAGTGCCTACGTGAACTTCCACTATTATATCTTGGGCTCCTGCTGTTTTCCATTCAGGTTGTATCCCGTGCACAGCGTTTGGAACAGAGCAAAACCAGGGGATGACCTGACAGCAGTGGCTTCATACCAAATAGAAATACCAGGGCATAAACTAAGAGTCTCGTAGTAGCTCATGCATTGTTCAACTTCAGTGAGCTAGTACTAGTACAGTGTAAGAGAACGAGGAGGGAAAGCTATTTTCTTCCTAGTTAAAAAGAAACGCATTGCAAACACCAATTGGACAAGGCCGGATCAAGAAACTACAAAGTATTTCTTGAATCATGGTTTTGTTTGACTACATTGGCAGGGTTTTGAAATCAAATTTCAAGGCACACTGTTTCTGGTTTTAGCAAGGTATTCTGAGCTGTACTGGAGCTTTTAATGAGCCGTTATTAGATAATCCTGTGCTTGTACTAAGACCTTTCTCCCAGTGTGATAACCAACTATTTATGACCATGAAAAGTAAAAACTGAAAGCTGACGATTCCGGTTGGGGGTGGGGAGGGCGTGTGGGGGGGTTGTTTTGAGGTTTTTGGGGGGTTGGGGACTGTTTGCTGGGTTTTTTGGCTTGGTTTTCATTGAGCATTCACTGCATCATGTTTTCCACCAGCAGATCTCTTTCAAGTATCTTCAGCAAATAAAAAGGTGCAGAATTCTTCCGGAAAATAACTGTCATTACTGCACATGCAGATGTCTGGCAGAGTTCTCATGATGCTTGGTTTAAAGACTGTCCTTGATTTCAGCAAGTTCCTGAACACAGTTAAATCAGACCAACCACTCCAAAATCACAAGCCTGGTAATCTTGCTTTTGCTTTCTTAAAAAAAACCAAAAAAACCCCAAAAAACAAAAAAAACCCAAAAAACCCCCAAAACTACACTGAGTTTTCACTGTCTTTATGTGATGGTGGTATTGCTCATAGCACTGTGTAGCTGCTACCTTCCTGCACTCAGCTGCGGATGCCACAGTAAAATGCACTGTAGGTGCACTGGTAAAATCCTGAAGTCCAGGTTAGTTTCATCCCTGTTTCAATGGACCTTGCCATTGCTTACATTCATAGAAAACTTCTAATATTTAAAGTGCTTAAAAGCCTTAACTGATCTAATAATAGGGAAGTTATGGGGATTAGTTATCCTGTCACTGTTTAAAGCTGGGCTGGCTATTAAGTGAACGACAGACGTTCTTTGTTAACCCCCTCCCTCCCCGAAGTGTGTGGGGGGGTGGGGGGGTGGAAGAGAAAAGGGAAAGAGACTTATGGGTTAGAAAAGTTAAAACAGCTTTAATCTAACTACAATAATAATGAATAATAATAATAATGAAATATATATACAAATATATATAAAACCAATATTGAGCTCCCCCCCACTGATGACAAATACATCACCCGGATGCTGCGGGGCACGCCCCGGGAAAGTCCTGGACTGTACTCAGCAGCAGCAGCAGGCAGGAGCTGGATTCAGGAATGCACGGATTGGGACTGAAGGCAGAAGAATCGGACAGAGTCCTCCTTGGACGCCAGCCATAGAAGAACAGAGTGAGTGTGATGCGTATGGGATGGAATACTCCCTTTGGTCAGTTTTGGGTCACCTGTCTGACCCGCTCCTCCCCACTGCAGGGTCGCAGGTGTGACCACTTCTCTGCTCTTTCAGTTCCGATGCACAAGAAAGTTAGCAGAAGCAAGCATTGACCTTGGTCTCCATAGGGGTAACTATAAGCAAGAGCCTTACTGCATACCATTGCTTCTGATGTTCCAGCACTAACTATGAACACTGAGCCTTATCACTGCTAGAAGCAGCTACTGTCTGGAAAAACATGCAGTTAATTTCAGAGAGTGCAGCTTCTCAGAAGAGTCTTAACTAAAAAGCAAAGTTACTAAAAGCAAATTGGTTCTGTCCTGGCCCAAACCAGGACAATCCCCATTTTGTAGCAAGGAAATCAAAGGAGAGAAATGAAAATGTCCTGTATTTCTGATTTGGATCAATTCTAAGTGATTTGCTTAAGAGAGCTGAAGGCAGTCATAGTCGGGATTACAGCTGCTACCTACCTACCAACAGCTGATGCAACACTACATTTGCCAAAAGTTGTGGGGGTTTTGTGGGTTTTCTGTTGTTGAGGTTTTTTTTACCTGGTGCCAGTTAATTCTTTTGTAAAAGCATATAAGAGAGTACTTAATTTTTGGACTCGGAGTGCGACCCCTGAATTCTTGGCTGAGCAGGACATCATGTGCTTGTCCTGCTCATTCTGTTGAAATTGGAAGGAAGATTTGTGTTAGTCTAGCTCCGCTGATATTTAATTTGTGACTTTATGCTTTAACTTACCCAAGCCTTTTGCAAATTTCGTGTCCTTAGTAATAAACTTGTTGGTGTTGACTGGTCAGTTATTATCCTAATTTCCACTAGCTAATTTATTTTACACTCAGTAGCAAGACAAACTATGTTAATTTGCTGATTTTGTGCTTTGTACGGAACTTGGAATAAATACGTTTCTATTTTAAACTCTTTAGAGACACCTTCTTGGGACCTGGTTTTCTCCTTCTTTTGGCAGTAAATGGGAATTTCATGAGGAGACTGTTTATCGGACCTGGCTATTACGTAACCTGGTTTCAGGGCTGCAGACAGACTTTCACAGCTCATTTTTTATTTTAGGGACACGGCAATGATATTTCTTCATCATCCTTTACATGGAGTATTTGATTCACTGCAATTCTCAATAGTGCCAGTGTCAATTTTCCTTTTGCAAGGGACAATGAGCTGAGATCCACAGTGTCTAGATATCTCATTGGGGGGGGGGGAGAAATATTTTGGTAAGTTTTTTTGTATTTGGAGACTTTAGAAGAAATGAGTATATTTAATTCTTACTGCCTCAATTTTTTCTATTGTTCCCCTTTATAAATTGGGAATACAAAATGTTTAGAAAACTTTACTGGAAAGAATACATAGACCAGAGGATACAAGTGTTACAATGTATTAAGACTGAGAAACAGGAATTATTGCCTGCTTTATTAAATTTTTCAAGTTAAATAATTGTAGCTCTCTGTTTGTTTGTTTGTTTTTAAAAAAACAAAGTTCTTTTCTGCCAGGTTCTAAGGTCTCAGGTTCTGCTCATCTCCTCTGCCTAACTTCTTAGGACTATCAGTAGAACCATCTACTCTGAATGGACTTTTTAGGCAATTAAGTTAAGCATGGGGTTGGACTAGATGATCTCTAGAGGTCCCTTCCAACCCCTACCATTCTATGATTCTATGTGTTTAAAGGCGTTGTTGGTTTAAGATGAAAATGGTCGGCAGCTGTTAGAAACACGTCCTTAAGCCTTTATTAGAATGCGTAATTAATCTTCAGACTTGATGAGAAGGGAAATATTAATTGGGTTATTTTCTGCCAGGTCTTACGTGGCTTCATTTTGTCTAAATCAAAGTAATTAAAAGAGACTAAAAATGTAAAGTTTATGCAGTAGAGAACTGCATCTAGGCAATTCTGGTCTGCCAAGTGAATGGATTTCANTAGTTGGGTTATTTTCTGCCAGGTCTTAAGTGGCTTCATTTTGTCTAAATCAAAGTAATTAAAAGAGACTAAAAATGTAAAGTTTCTGCAGTAGAGAACTGCATCTAGGCAATTCTGATCTGCCAAGTGAATGGATTTCAAGCAGGAAGAGCGTTCTCTTGAAAGCCAAGAAAATGTTACTGGTAGGATATTTCCCTTAATCTTTTTGGAATTTAGTGGGTTTTTTCTTACCTTTTGAATGGCAGTTTTCAAGTTTCCTACCAGATGCTGTTGTTAATTTTAGAGGCCTGACTGGGTTCAAACTAGGTCTTGGTACTGATGCTAGATCAGGCTGGAAGGACTTTTTGCAATTTGAGTTTGACAGAAATGAAAATCCTGCCAGCCATGTTTTGTGTGTTAGAGCTCTGCAGAAAAAGCATAAATCTCTTGGATTCTTCAATAAAAGGAGGTATGCTTCCTTGCAGCCTTAAATATGGAACCTGGAAGCAAAATTATATTGGTGATTGATCTGAATTTGGAAATAAATGTCAAGCTTCTTTAAAAAGTTAAATGTTTTGGACTTGATGTGCTATTTCTTTTCTTTCTTTTTTTTGATTAAAGTGATGAAGTAAAAGTACCTCATAAGGAAAAGATGACTGCTTGGGCCAATCCAGTTAATGCACAGTTAACATAAAGTTAGAATTAATGTAAATCTGTGGCTTTAAAATGGTTTAGTTGACTTGTAGACTCCATTCCTCACCTCATCCCTTCTCTGGGGGTATCTAGAAAATCTCAGGCTCTCTTTAAGGCAGATCTTCTTCCTTCATAACAGGCTTGTCCCTAAGTCCTTAATGCTAAACAAAAAGGATTACTTTGGTCATGCTTGGGAAGCAATTGACTAAAGATATGAAGAAATGATGGTGTATTAAAACATGTATCATATTTAAATAGCACTTGTATGACTCCAAAGGGAAAGAAGGGAAATGTAGAGTCGTTTAAAGCCTATCTAGGGTTTATTATATCCTGTGCACTGTTTAAAAAGGTTTACGTCTAATGGTTTGGCAAGGCAGGTGCATCTTGCCAATAACACTTTGTGGAGTGACGATTGGCTTTCTCCCAGAACCAATGGAGGGAAACAAAGCTTACATCTTAGTTTTTATAGTTGGTTAAAAGCAATAAATGTGCAACAATGTTACTGCATTTCAGTTATTTTTATGGGTTATAATATATTGAAATAATCTCATAAGCACAGCCAAGAACACCAATATTTCTGTGCCTAAGAATAAGCAGATAAGTGATGTTGGCCACACTGTGCTGGAGGTGAGAATAAAGCCTGCATTTTCTATGAAAAGTATTGACCAGGGCACAACCAGTGTTTCAGGCCTATCACTAGCCTTGAGTTTTCACATTCTTATAAAGGAGCCACACCATCATGCAGTCGTTCTGCATGGTTAGAAATTAGCCTCAAGACAGGAGGTGAATTTAAATACTAACCCAGCTTCATATCACTGAGTACTTTCACTGATTTGAGTGAAACCTGTCTTTCACTGTAGGCCTTCTGAAAGGGGAAAAATAGTTGATAAAATGAACATAGTGTGAAAAATTCTCTCAATTGCTAAATGACAAAAGAATACAATGAACTATAGGATCCTGAATTTCTGCCTTTGTAAATAAAGAGTGCAGAATAGGATACCGCTTCAGGGAATGTTTCCTTTAATTTGCTTTTTAGGGCTCTTAGGGGTGCAAACTGGTATCTGGCTAAAAATGCACTGGTTTCCAAAACTGTCGAGTATCTTCCCATCTCACTGGGATCAGAAAATCATCTTAAATGCCTATCACTGGCTCTTTAATGCAGAGAAGGGCCCCACAGCAGGCTTCTGTCCTTTAGCTAAAGTTATGGTGCCTGAGGAGAACAGGCACATCTTTCACAAGCTACAGAAAAGGTTAGTTGTAAGAAGGAAGAATTACAGGAAACAGGTTTGGTTCCTGTGAGACCGGCAAGGCAGATGGGCACAGCTGGGCAGACCCAACTGGGATGCAAGTGCATGGGGTAAGGCAGGGAGGACAGATGCCCCTCAGCTCGGCGAGGTGCACTCCTGCCGTAGGTGGGATAAAAGACTTCTGAGTTTTGTTTGACTATCACTGAGGATGAGGGACGGACTGATGGCCCGAAGATGCTAGGAGGGTGGAGGCAGATGCTGAGAGTCTGCAGTGCCGTGCAATGCCATGCTGCATGCGGCACCCGGCATCTGCGCCATCTATGCAAGCAAGTACCTGGCATAATGTTTTCTCCTATGGGTCTAAAACTGAGCACACTGAGGACTGCAAAACTTGAAGACTGCTTCCAAAGAGCTGAGGGTAAATCCTTACTTAGATCACCAATGTATAATTAATGTAGTTTTCAAAATGAAAGGGAGAGATGCTTTATGTCTCTCGTTTCTGGGCTCTGGAACAGCTAAACAAGAAGTACACGTTTAATTCTGAAAACTAATTAACTTTCACGCCCAGTTCATATGGGTTTAGGTTACTTGAGCCCTTTGCTAGATTGAGGTTGTCTTTTTTTTCCTTTCTCTCTAATTAGTGCAACTGCTTAGCAAAGATATTTCCCATGACTTAGCAGTAAGTCGCTGCTTTTTATTTTCCTTTTAACATTTCCGAACTCATTTCTTTCCAAAGATCACTACCAATTAGCACTAATCTTCCTGTGGACATTGGCAGACTTTCAATGCTTTCTGATGCTTATGGACTACATTGAACTTAAGTTAGTTTTACAACTGCAGGACAAGGGACACAGGGTAGGGGTTGGGTTTTTTTTTTATAACACCACAGTTATGTATCTTTTTAATAATGATTCTTTGCTACTGAAGACATTTTATAAGGTCAGAGAGCCCCAGTGTTACTTCATTAGAATGAAATGGAGAGTGCAGATAACTCTTAAGTAGCCTGTAAATCCCCACTCTTGCGTGCAGACTTCTTTCCGTAGTGATTTATACTAAGCTTAGAATAATCTCTTTAGAACTTTACAGTAAACAAGTCCAAATTTCACGTTACAGTAGAGCTTTGAGATTGAACTTAGTAGAGTTATGGTAGGGCTAAAGCTGACCAGCTCTGTTATGGATTCTTTGGCAGTAAGATATAAGAAGAGAAGAAGCAGAGAGATCAGTGGTTTGATTTTGATCTCTTGGGACTCCCTGTAAATCAGTAAGGCAATGATCTAAAATGAATGCAGCAACCATAGTAAGAGTGGTGTGAGAACATACATGGATCCGTTAACTCCTAATTCCAGTGACTACAGAAGGGCTGAGACTGTAGTGTTTGCTCAAAACACTGAAATGCGTTGTTGCATTTTCAGTTGTGGTTCATACCCAGCTAGTCCAGCCAACACTATCAGCACTCACTCCTCTGTACTTGTGTGCCTACCTGGCTTTCCACCTGCTTTAAGTATTCAGAGGATCCGTGCAATACTGTGGAGCGGCAATTGTAATATAAAGATGATACGCTGGTGGCAGTGGAATTGCTTTCTAATTTTTTTATTTCCAGAACATCACTTCCTTTAGACTCAAATGAAGAAGTCTTGTTCCTGATTCATTTAATCTCCTTTTATGTAAAAAAAACATCGCTAATGTATTTTCAGGATTTTGCCCCTTCATAAAGCAAGCTCTGAAAAAGATTTTTCTACAGTCTCTGTGGCAACATGGTTAACGCTGAGCCCCGCAGCACAGCCCCCGATTTAGATGTTCTCTGCAACATACACAGAAGGACCAAGAAATGTTTTGTTGCTGCTATTTTTTGTTATATGGTCCTAGTGAGAATTAATCTGAGTTTTAGCATCCTGTTTATCCTTGTGGCTGGAAAATATAGTACCATGTTTTTCCACCCTATCCCAGCAATACAGGGGATAGGGTAAACAGACCTCTTACAAGTGCCATAAATGGTAGCAAAGCTGGATTGGGGGCGGGGGGGGGCAGAAGACTTTTCTTCATTATCGCTAATAATTTTATTCTTATTAGCTTAGAAATCCTTTTAGTTTTCTGCCTTAGCATGGAAAACCATCAGCGTCTGTGATTTTTGTGTCAGCTGGAGCCAGTCAGGAGCTATTGGGTGAGCAAGCCCGAACCACGTGGGTATGACAGCAACTCTGGTAACTCTTGGTTACCAGGGCACCCATCCAGTGTAGGGCGTGATCTGTCAGCTCCAGAGTTGGACAACTGCGCCCACTTGCTCTGATCGCCTCGTGCCTGCTTCTGGAGTGCGGTTGTCCACCACTGAACCTCTCTGTCCTGTGGTCCTAGGTGTCCATTAAGACACATCTTTAGTGTTTATATTCATCTGCCTTCCTGTATGTCTGCCAGACCCAGGGTCCACAGCCCCTCAGTGACTGGAAGCTCAATGGCTTTCTATTCTACTTTAGTTTCTGATACTTTTGAGACATTTTAGGAGAGTAAAAGCCACCTTACTCTATGTGCAGTATTCCCCTCCTTCCCCAGTCAGGAAGAATCAGGAATGTGATTTCCATTTTGCAGGAGTGTGCTTTTCATTTTGCATCTAGGGGAAGGCTCAGCAGTTTGGAGGCTCTCCACACCTCTTGGATACAGTAGTTGTGGAGGATTTGACCATCCATCCCCTTTGTTTGTCACATGCTGGATGCTAAATGCCTACCTCCCCATCAGGCAGTCCCTGAGCTGACAGGGTCTCTCTACATCTGCAACAGAAGCTGGGATATCCCAATATGCAAAAGGACTTTTCCTCTCTTTCAGCTTGGGGGACAGGTAGAGGAGGAGTTGCAGGGGCTATCTGAAGCGAAGCTGATACAAATGCGATCTTTCTGGGCAGTCTTTGCCTCTGGAGGCATTAAGGCAGGAGGACTTTGCGGCTCTGTTCCAGGTTAGCATCCCTCTGAAAGCACTTGGCCTAGAAAGGAATATCCTAAGAGGGGAGAGACTGCAAGACTCTTAATTTCTCTCATGTTATCCAGAAGAGATTTGTGTAAATGGCTTGGTTCTCGGAAGCAACGTGGTTGCACTGTTTCTCTCTAGGTTTTTTTTCCTAAGGAAGTTGAATAATTGTTAAACAAAACCTCATTAAATCAGAATGAGATTAAACCATCCTGGTTCATCCTGACTACGTTATATTTGTTAGGTGTGTTTTTCATTTTTGCTGTGTGCAGTGTATTTTGCAAGCATTATTTTTGTTTGGTGAAAGGGTGAAAGTGAACTCTCACTGTAAATATTTACAAAGAAGGAAAACAGGCTGTGTGAGAGAGGGAAATATTTGAGCTGCATGCTTGTGAATGTTGCTGTAATATCTGGCTGCATTTCACCTCACGCAGCACAATGCAAGAGAGACCTGTTAGGATTCTCCTGACTAGTAAATAAAAGGTTTCCTGCTTCCCTACAGGTTACCTCATTTTCTCCCAGCAGTTCATAAAGCTGTGGCATGTCAAAAAAAAAAAAAGCCCTTGATGTATTGACTTGATTTTCCATTAAAAATTAATTGCTTCTTGTTTGATGAATGGTGATAAATAATGACCTTTGAAGTGTGCTGCGGTCTCAAGTATACTTAAAGCTCTTAGCCTTTGGTTGAATGAATTTTACAGCTATCTGCAAGTCATGGCTTCACAGGGGGAGATGTTAACAGCCTGGCTGCTGACTCTTAACCATAAGTTTGAGTGACTTTAGATAACAGGTTGTGTGTGTGGAAGCACCATTGTTGTCCTACACAAGTTAAGTGTCACGTCAAGATCTGGCGTGTTTTATTTCCTTCCATCTGAGAAAATCTGAATTCAATGTGTATTAAAAGACCCCTACCCAAACCAAAATAACGCAAGAATTACGTACGTGCCTAGTCTGGATGCTATTCTATGGGCAAATTAAAACACCGTCCAACCAATTCATTCAGGCAATTGGGGAGCACGCGTGTGTGACTCGAACATACAACTGAAAAAATTGTGTGTAACAGTTGGGCATTCCCTTCTGTGCCCACCCTGCTTAAAAGAACAGGCTTATGGTTTCCTGTTACTGTCAACTGCAGAAAAATTACAAATAAATTCAGTTACGTCCTCTTCTTACATGTGGAATTTTGCGAATTGTCTCATGTCCACGCCTATTCTGTTTTTCCTAAAATGGACTTGAGTCTCAGTTGTTCCACATCATTCACTGCTGTCAGCTCCCGCAGCTCCTGTCATTTGTATCTTCTTCTGTGTATTTACTGATTTTTGATTTCAGATTGAATTTGAACAAATACTTCTGTTGAATTTATATCTCTGTACTCCTTCTCAATCTCCTTGTCTTTAATGTTACTTTTCAAACACTGCAAAGCGCTTTAGAAAACATTAATTAAAGAGTCCATGCAAAATATATTGATTTCTTTGCTTAACTGGGCAATGTGGTCAAAAGGCAAAAAACTCTATTAACCAGTTTTGCATTTCTCAGTTCTGTTGTCCCTGTCTGGCTGTTTTGTAGTGTAGCTGAAAGCCATGCATGTGGATGAAGCAGAGAATTTGAACGGGGAGTGTGGTGTTATCCCTAAGGAGACAATTGTCTTTAAGTGTCAGAGTGATATTGTGTCCTGTACCCCACCCCCCCACCTTAATTTCTTGTGTCTCTGAATGGCATTCAAGAAAGTCAAGCCTCTTCTGTCTGAAAGCAAAGCAGCATCTTTTATGTAGAGAAACTGCATAGTGGATCCCTATGCAATTTGCAGTAAGACTGCTGGGTTGTGTGCGTGTGAGGGTGGAGGCTAGACAGAGGAAAATCTGCATGTAGCACATCAAATTATTATTTAAACAGTTCTGGCAGAATCTGTCAAGGAAAGTAAGATAAATCAGGGTGAAGGCAAAACCAATTGTGTAAGGTAGTTTATACAAAGCAGTTGCCATTATAAATAATAAAAGCAAAAAAAATCCCTTGGAAACTTTCCAATTAATTTTTACCAGTTCCGCCTTAAATAACTGACAATTTTGTAGTGCTTTGTGTTCTCACTCACTGCTTTTCCTTTGCTATGGAAATCTCCACAAATACTCTAGGCTTCTTGGTTTAGATCATAAATCCAGACCTTGTTTCTTGCTCTTGTTTGTTTCTGTTTTGCATCCCACATCCTAGGACCTAACCACTAAGGCTACTTTCTTTATATAGAACTTTTGGCACCCAAGCCTTGCTTCTAGCCAGAACCCTCCCAGCTAAACAGAAACAGGAAACTTTGGTCATTAATATAACATCTTTCTTCCCAGCAAGGGTTGCCCAAGCCAGAAGCACAGGGTAAGACTGTGCTCTGACCACTGCCCATCCACACGGGCAGAAAAGGAAGACAGTAAAGACAAGAATGTCTTTACTACAACCCAGGTGTTTGTTTATCGTTGACCTGCCCACAAGAGCATGGGGTGTCACCACGTGCCCTGGCAACGCTCCGTGATGGAGCGTGGTCAGCAGCAGCCTGAAGCAGTCTCCTTTTCTTATGGTGACTTCCGAGCCCGTGAGAAATGGACCATCAGCTAAACAAATTATGATAGTTGTGGCAGCAGTCTGTTCCTAGCTGGCACTGGTCTGAGGCACTTTCTTCCTTACAGCAGTGTGATAATGTGAAGGAGGGGAGGCCAGGGACGTTGTCTTGAAAGACTTTGAGGGTATTACGCTGATGACCTTGTTTTAGTCATAAATCCCAGGAAACTGTGAAGAACATCTACGTTTTAAGGAAAAGTTAGACTGCTAAATGACTCTAAACAAGACCATAAGAAAACATTGGCACCAACTGTCATTCAGTTTAGAATCATGCAAATTATTAATACGGGCTTTAAAATCTTGGGCAAAATACTCAAGAAAATAATTCTTGCTGCCAGGAGCAGTTACAGAAATGCTGTCTCTGATGGCCCAAATTTACTTGGCCAGAGAGAATGCTGCCAATTGCTGTATTTAGCATCAGTGCAGCATAAAAGTCCTGCTGTCCTAGACATCTGTCAATAGGAGATGAATTGTTTGGTTAAGCATGGAGAACAGAATACAGGTGAAGTTCTGTTCCCATTGTGGCCAATAATGAAATGCTTGCTGATCTCCAAGGGCAGTGTAATTAATATCTGGGGAAATGTTTAAACCCATGGCATCTTGAAATATTCATTAGTATCTTGAAATGCCTGATTGTTTTGCACTTACCTTGCTTCTCCTTTTCACTTGCACTGGGATAATGGTCTGATTATTTAAGTCTAAGGAATGACATAGATATTATCACTGTTTTAATTCTAGGATAAATATTAGCAATCACAATTTAAAAATATTTATCTAAACCAAAGGGTAGGTGATGGTTTATGTACTCAAGCAACGAGATATATTTCCCCTGTAACTGGATAAAACCAGGGAGTGGTGTTTCTCTTGATACAGTGAAATGCTGGCCAAATAATTAGCAAACTTGTAGTTAACCTGCAAATTACATTCATTTCTATTTGAAAAATTTGTGTTAACTTCAGTAAAATCAGAGTTAGCAGTCTATAAAAGAATGGATGTTCATCTCTTATTTTTTTTAAAAAATACCAGCTAGTGTAGTTGTTCCACAGTTAAAAAAACTTAACCAGAGGATCATTTCTCAAAAGGACAAATCCATAATGGGATTTGTTGATTTAGGTACCAATTCCTCTTGAAATAATTTTTATTTAAATTTGGGAAACTTAAGCACAGAGGACTTTGAGGATGCTTTAAAGTCTCTTTCAGTATCCATCAGGTGCCTTAAGCATTGCTTTTCAGCATCTACCAGGTAATATGTTTCATGGAAATGGGTGCCTGAACTGACTGCTGAATTCTTCACTCAAAACCATAGACATGCTGCTGACCATCCTTTTCCAAGGACATGGACTGGATCCTAGTTGCCTTAAAACACAGGGTTATCTAAAAATCCTGAGTAGGAACAGGCGCAAACTGAAAGTGGATCGGGCCCGAATTTGTCCCTCTGAACTGACTGAGGAGATTATGTGATAGTACTGA
This sequence comes from Steatornis caripensis, assembly GCA_013398225.1. Lineage (NCBI taxonomy): Eukaryota > Metazoa > Chordata > Aves > Caprimulgiformes > Steatornithidae > Steatornis > Steatornis caripensis. Next base: position 144,028 of record VZSC01011606.1, on the reverse strand, counting down.
GAGAGGAAGGAGGTGCTACAGCGAGGAGAAATGAAGGCTGTTGACACGTGGCAGATGTCTAATTTTAATTGGTTAAAACAAAGCTAATCCATAGGGGACATCTTTAGCGTGGCCTTTGGGACTTTGCTTTTTTCCTCCTCCTTGCCTGTGCCGTCGTACTGGGCAGCCTCGGTGCCTCTGCTGTGAGAGTAGCTCTGGGTGACTTGGGGCTGTCCCCAGCGGAGCAGCTGTTGAGCTGGAAGAGGAGGGCTGCTGCCTGCCTTTCAAGGGCCATCTCCCTCGCTTCGAAGCAGCGCTGACTGCAATATGCTTGCAGCTCTGTAGCAGTCCTGGTGGTGACAGCCTGATATGATGGAGAGCAATGACAAACAGCCAGGAGGTGATAGGAGTAGCTCTTGCCTGTTGTGAAAGGAAATGCTGAAAGCTAAAGAGCAGCACTGCCTAGGAGGCCTCCCCTGTGAAAAGCAACTCGAGGTCCACCTCCAACTTGGAGACTAAAGTAATGTAATATTAAAGAATGTGCTGCACCAGCTGGAAATGCAGTTGTAGCACTGCTGAGTCTGAGTGCTCCAGGACAAGCCGGTAACCTCCATTACAGTGCCTTGGCTCATGGGTAGCACAGCCAAGTGAAGTCAGCTTTGCTGTGGTCAGATCTAACAGAAAAATGGGTTTTCAAGCACAATATATTGTTCTGGGGCTGGTTGGTTTTGGCCACGTAACCAGTACATCAAGTGATGTCCATAAATAGCTCAGTCTTGCTTCTGCTAGCATAAATCTGTTACTGACTGCAGTAGGATTTGGGCTGCAGAGTGGTTGGTATATGTGAATGTGTTTCTGTGGGATGTTTGATATCACTGTCACCCTTCAGGTAAGAAAGTAATCTAGTTGTGGTTATGGCAGCCTGAAATCTCTCTGTTAAAGAGCACTCTTCAGAGCTGGACTGAGAGAAATGAATGACTGTGCCCCATTTTTTAAGCAGCTAGTCCTGTCTTCTAGCCAACACAAACACATTTCATAAAACATATGTGGATTGTGAGAAGCTGGTAGAAAACTAGTTCAGGAGCTTCCATCCTTGCAACTTGTTTGTCTTCCGTTCTTCTGTCATTTTCATGACTAAACAAATTGCTCTGGATGCCTTAGTTTTTACTCAATGAGTCTTCAGCACTCTGCAGGAATTCAGTAAACCAGAAACACGGCTTCGTGCTTGAGAAGTCACTTCCATTTTGAGAATGTGTTTCTAGAGAAGTAGGGTGTGAGTAGGTGTGGGTAGTGAAAGAAATGGCACCAACCATTGCGGTCTTGATTTCTGAAGGCATTTCCTGAGTTATTTTAAAGGTTTTGCATATGGTTACTCAAACTTTAACTCTGAATATGAGCTGTCTTTTTAAATGGAAGCTACTAAGCCTGGCCCTCTTCATCACTGCATTTCAGTCACTTGAAGTGCTTGCACAGCTTTGGTGTTCTGACCTGAGTTTGCTCCCAACGATAAACACACATCAACTTCTGTGAAAATGGAATAGAAAAAAGGCTTTACCTGCTCTTGTCTTTCACTTCATGTCATCTTGTATTTCCTTTGGTTTGCTTATATATGTGTGTGTATATTTTATACTTTTATACGTTCTACTCTTACATTTTCTATTTTGTGGATTTCCTTAAGAGAGTTTACATCTGATTTTCTAGTCTGGACTAAAGAATAAATTTTCCCTGTATGGACAAAAATCAAATGGGTTTTATCCTAAATTAGAAGTTGCATTTATGTATTAGCAAAGTATAGCATAAAAAGTACATCATATAGGACACTTACTCAATGGCTTCCGAAATAACAGTAGTAAATGTTGTAGACATCAACAATTACCTTACATACTTTTTTGACTTGTTTACGTTCAATTTATGGGTGTAAAACAGACCCCAAAGTAGCCGTTGTTTACACGCTAGCAATTTACACTGACTTCTCTGCCACCACTTCCTTTCTCTATGCAGTCAGTTGTTACCACAGAAACTGCAACACATGGCACTAGGAGTTTAAGGAAGTTCCTTCCTTGAAACAATCACTAGCATAAAATTTCTCTATCTTATCCCTGCCGTTCAAAGGGTGTAAAACACTGGTATGTCAGGCTCATTGCAAATGACGTAAATTCAGCCTTTCATAGAGAAATGCTTTTAGTTATGCCCCTTTGAACACCTTGGACAACGCAAGTTTTACTGAAAGCTTGTCTTTGTGCTACTGTTGGATTGGAAACAGCCCTGCAATGTAGCGCTTGAATGGAGCATGGAAGAATTGAGACAGAATTAGCCGCCACCTCCAGATACTGTTTTGCGAATTAAGGAGAATGTGTTTTGATCCCGCCCCGCCCCAGAAGCTAAATAAATATGAATTCAGAAGCTCTTGTGCAGGTCACTCCATAACAGAGGGTTTGAAACTATCTGGACTCAGTTTGCATCAGCGTGCTGGTGGAGGTGAAAAGCACCTAATTTGCCGTTATCTTTTTCCTCAAGGCAGAACAAGAGGTTGGCTACAGATTAAAACCCCGTTGGATTTGAGGGGATTTGTGGGTGCAGAGGTGGTAGTCAGGTTGTGTCTCCGTAGCAATACAAGGATGGACAGGGACTCTTTGGCCATCGCTTTCGCTAGAACCAGCTGGGCTTACGAAATGGAGAAGAAAAGTGGGCGTGAATTACTAACCTGACATGCTTAAGGCCTGTAAGAAGGGAAAGGAATGGAACAGACCTTCCTGCTCCCTAAACTCAGTACAGCCTCCTTTTCCTTTATGTGAAACCCTGCCTTTAGGCTTTGACTGGAGACTCATCAAGAATGGACTTTTTATGGCATTCCGTGTGGGATCCAATCTGTTCTTCTGGGACCTCTGAGCAGGAGTGCCATGAAGAAACAGAGAGGAAAAGACTTTCACAAGCTTTAATTATGGGTATTTTACGGATATTAGTATGCAGGAACCACTCTCTACAAGGAGCATCTCTGTATTTCCATCTAAGCTTTTGGTGCATGCTGGCTTCCCTCATCTGTTTGTTGCAAATGATGGACACCAAATTTGCCTCACAGGGGCTGTCTGATTCCCACTCGCATGATATGCAGGACAGACTTGTGACACTGAACACGAGCAGTGTTGGAGCGCATACATGCTTGTTGTCAGACAGCACCAGCTTTGCCACTGAGGCATTAGAGATCACAGTTAAAATACAGGTAGCTTCAAGAGGCTAGTATTCTTTTTGGTTACCATACGGTAATGGAAAAGCAGATTCTCACTGTCAAGAGGGAGAAATGATAATTCTTGCCTTAATCTCAGTGTTAAGTATCCTGTGAGATGCCGACACTCTTTGCTTTAAGAAATGGGTTTGAGGTATCTCAACTTCTTTTTAGGGAAAATCATTTAGTAGATTGCATAAGCCACGCTTTGGCATGATAAACTTGCATGGATACCAACAAATTTAGGCGGAGATCTACTTCTTAGCTGCTCCAGACCTCTGTCTGGTATTGTTGTATAGCTTTAAACGAAGATGTTGCCATCAATCGGCCTGTCACCTACCTCACTACCCACTTCTATTAAATGATTTCACTATCAGCTAAGATGGAGCACACCAGCGAGTGGCATATTATAAGTGTTCGGAGAGATTAGATACTGAAATTAGATGGATAACATCCCGGCTGCTGCTCTGGATCTCCAAGATCCTGGTATTGCGGTTGCCAATGTGTCCTGCTTTAGGCAGATAAAACCTAAAGCTACGCTTCCTCATTTGTTTCCTTTAACAGAGGGTGCGAACTAGAGCTGTGTCAAGCCAGTCTCCTGAGAAAGTCACAATAACTGGGTGCACTATATAAGCAACGTGGCATCTAATTCTTCTTTAGAAATAGTGTAGCACGTTACAGTTTACGCCTGAATTCATCAGGTGCCTTAGCAATCTCTAACCCCTTCTGTTTTCAGCTTCTTAAACCAGTAGCTTCTCAATCTGTTTTTCCTTGGGGTGGTCCTTGACAAAAGATGACTTTAAAAAATTATAACTGAAGTAGCAGTAAAACTGGTCAGCCAAGAGACCTAAAAACTGACGAGACCTAAGATGACAGCCCTCCTTGGGGAAAATATCCTTCTTCCTGGGAAAATTGATTTTAGTATGTTGGAGTAGCATGGGATTTAAAATTGGATACATGGGCATTAACAGCAATAGTCTTAGTTTCTGTCTTCTCATGACAGGAAAACATTCTGCTCAGAAAAAGGTACAGTATATTGGCAATAAAAGATAATATAGCTACAGGTATTGAGAAATAGCATTCAAATGCCCGTTTCCACTGGTGTTATCCTTTTCTTCCAGAGGGGCACAAATTTAGGACTATGCAAAGGGAACCCTGGGCTAACTGGTGGGCTCTGATACAGGAAGCCAATGGCCTTACCACAGATGGCTGGCTGTGGAGTACGTTACACGACTATTTTATGAATGCTTTGGAAATACTCAGAAATATGTAGGGATTATTTAATTATTCATAAGTCACACCTATAGAAACAAATCAATAGGCTGCTATTGGTTCATCTTTTCAGGGCTCAAGAAGAGTATGAAAACTTATTAAAAATCCCAGTAACTTTTCTAAATTTAAAAATGTAATGACATAAGGTCCTAGAGGCTAATGCTGTGAGAGGATCTCTGCTTTATTTTTTGTAGAAAGATGTCTTTTCTAGCCTCCAGCTAGGCTTCACATTTGTAGAAAAAAAGAAAATGTTTCTCAGATTTGAGATCTATATATGGATGTGTGTATCTATATAAATTAGGTTCTTTTGCTCATATTAATTACCATTGAAAACAATCTCAGTCTCCTTAGTTAAATAAGCTAGCATGGCATGGCATAGTTCTTTACTGGGGCCTCTGCATGCTCCTCCAAGAAAATAATCAATAACATTCAGGATGATAAAGTAATAAAGGCTGTAGTATGCTTTTAAAATAATTTGTGGGGTGTTTTTGTGGGAACGTTGTGTGAATTTTTCATGGTAGAAAAGTTATTTTTGGAAATCTCTACATCTGTCTATTCCTGAGCAGCAACACTTGGCAGTCTTGAAACAGAATTTAGATTTATGCTGATGGTGCTCTTAATTCATATGTTATCTTAAAATCATTCCCTGTAATTTGTGTTTCAAAAGATTGGGAAAATAAAATTCTCTCTTCTTTGTGTTTCCTTTAATTTGGGTTGAAAGTGGAAATAGTTGCAAAATAAAAATTTCAGCCCTGACAAGATCACAGGTAATTTCAGCTCAGCTACACCAGCAAGTACAGGGTGGCAGGGGCCAACTATCAAAGAAAATACAGGAGAAGAGCTGAGCTGAGCAGTGCTTTATTTAAGAGACCTGTCTCAGGAGTTTAAGGTAGTCAGAAAGTCATGGCCCAGACTTCTGTTTAGCAAGGAGCCTGAACTTTAGTATTCCATGTGTGATGGCTGATCTCAATTGATTAACTGAAGTTTTACTATAAGCGGAAATGGGAATGTGAAGGGATGAGTTCCACACATGTGGGATTTAAAATGGGACCCTTAGGCAATCCCACGCACAGCATGCTGTAGGAAGGTGAAGGTGTTCTGGTACTACTTGGTGTCGGGTTTTTATGGAGTAGGAGATGTCTGACTATGATGGAAATTCTTCCAAGTGCCAAGAGGTTCAGTGTAGAAATAAGAATTTCAGTTTACTGGTGACAGTTTTAAACAGAACACCTTGCAAGCCAGTATGGCCAGGTCGTGAAGGGTAGCATCTGCGAAGGATGGCAAGGAGGAAGGTGGGAAGGACAGCTGCTAAGTTACTACCGAGGAGAAGAGTGAAATGTTTCTGCGCTCCCCTCCTCTCTCATTCGTGTCCTCAAGCATGACCAGCTCTCTCGACTAACATGGGGCTGCTTTTATTTCCATCACAATAGCAAACATCCCCTCTCTCCCCCTCAAGTTCTGGCTCACCTTGCCTGGTCTCTTTCTCTTGAAGGCTGCATTGGCCAGCAACTCTTGGCCTCCTCCCTGAGTGTGGTCAGGAAGGGACAGGGAGAAGCCTGTGTCCCTGCCTGCATCTTGGTGGCACTCGGTGACTCTAATAAGATGTGTGTTTATTTTCTAGAGAACAAAGATCAGTACTCATGGAAGAAGACCAAGATGGGACAGATGGCGATCTGCCTGGAAAATATTGGGCCTTTGCTACCTTTCTCGGGGAGAAGAAATACTAGGTTTTAGAGCAGCATCCATTGGAAGTAAGCACTGCGCAGGTACTCCTGGATTTAGTATTATGGCTTTTGACCTGTTTTGATCTATTTACAATGGTGAGTCTTGTGAAATCTGGGATTTTTAAGCAGTGGGATGCAGGATTCCTTTCTCATTTCTGTTAATGATTTCTTTTGCATAGCTTAAGAAAAAAGTGGCATCTTTCTGTGCCTCAGTTTGCACGTTTTGTGAGAAATCTCACTAGAGGTACTGAAAGGATTAAGTCACTTTTGNGAGTCTTGTGAAATCTGGGATTTTTAAGCAGTGGGATGCAGGATTCCTTTCTCATTTCTGTTAATGATTTCTTTTGCATAGCTTAAGAAAAAAGTGGCATCTTTCTGTGCCTCAGTTTGCACGTTTTGTGAGAAAATTGGAAGAATTATTGCATATCTCACTAGAGGTACTGAAAGGATTAAATCACTTTATGAAGTATTTTGAATTTCTGGAAAAAGATATGTTATGGACAAGCAAAATATTATTCTCTTTGCATAAATCCTAAAAGTAGAAGTTTGAACAGTGATACCTAAGACAATCTGAAACTCATCTTAAACATTTATAAATCGTCCTCTTTTTTGGCTATGCTTATAGGTCCTATTTCGGAAGATGCTCGCTATCAGCAGCTTGTGGGCAAATCACTGCAATTCAGGGATGCTCAGCCTTTATGCCGATTATCATTCTTTATAACAATTCACAATATTTTCTTTGAACTCTGTGTAGAAGGCTAAGTTCTCAACTGGAGTAAGTGCAGGTAGCTCTGTTCAGCTGAAGAGCTCTGTGCCTCTTTGTATTAGCTAAAGGTCATGCCCCTATCCTGATGTACAAACGTCTCAGTTTGCAGAGTGAAAGCTATTCTTTCTATTTTCCCAATATAAAGATACTGCAGAAGAAACAGGCTTCAAAATCCTGCTGGTCATCTGTAAGACGATTTAGAGTTCATCCTGTTCTGCTCGTATGTGTCATTTGTAGTGCAGGGTCTGGTGAGGGAAATATTAACTGGGGTAAACTGGAACAACCTCACAGTTGCCAACATTAGCAGAGGCAACTGGATGCTCCTGCAGGTCTTACCTGGTGTTATTTCAGAATAAAATCCTTGGTTTAGGGCTTTAACTCCTGCTGACTGTCTGAAATGCAGCTGCTGTGCTGCTGAACTACCTGAAAAATCCTATCACATGGGTAATTTCAGGCTGTTGGCAGTAAAAACAATAGCAGGCAAGAAGACTACAAAGAATGGGTTAAACCACAGACTTCCTACCTCTTTGGTATTCCTGGATAATAATCCACCTACAGTGACTCTACACTGTGGGTAGAAAATGCCTACCTCTTTTTAAACATAATTTATGCACTCCTTTGCCTTTTGAAAAGGATAGACACCAGCCAGATAGAAGTCTGCTCTGCTGCATTAGGGCTCAAAATTAACCATCAAAATGTGTGCCTGATGTGCGAGTCAATCTGCCAAGTCATAAATGTTACAAACAGACGTTTGATTACAGTGTGTATTTTTAAAATATACTTTTTGGCTATGCAGCTTTAGCGAATACTGTTTCTTCCGGTCTGTGCTAAGAGGACAGGGATACATATGCCTTTAACCTGGCACAATACGAAATCTGCCATAAACTGATTTCCCAAGAGGATTCCTTTCTGCAAGAGCTGTGTGCTATGAGGCAGTGTCTCCCGGATGATTCAAAGTGCCCTTGACTTGATCGGCAGTAAGGAAGGTGCCTGATAGATGCCACCACTGCATCACAGAAGAAACCAAGGAGGCTGAAAGCGTGAAGGAGACTTAAAAGGAGGCGCTTTTTTTATTTTATTCCTTTTTTCCCCCCTAATGAGAAAAAAAAAGTTCTTGCGCTTGGACGTGAAGGGGTTGGTTGGTGAGTCGTTTCTGCTTTTAAAGTAAAATTCAGACCTAGAAAATTCTATGGTGGTTGCATAAGTATTGAAATTACAACATTGCTAAAGCCTGAAAAGCAAGTAATTGACTGGGGAACATACGTCTAATGTAATTGCTTTCTGACCTTTTTTTGTTTTGCTTTGAGTTTTGATTAACTTCACATTAATTATAATCAGTGAACGCTGAGGAAGAAAGGGGTTTTTTGTTAAAATACCAGCAGCTTTCCCTCGTTCTTCCATTTGGAAGAGGAGTAATTCCTGGCACCTTCAGGAACTACACCCAGAAAAAAACAGACAGGGAGGTCAAATTTGACACTTTTGATCCCTTGAATTAGACAACCAGGATATAAGCAACTTCAGGCCATCTCTGTATGCAGTAAACAAAACCACAGTAAGTATGAGTTAGAATTAATTCTTCAAAAGTAGTGTATTTTTTTGGACGAACACAATGGCCCCTGAGCGATATCAAAGGCACACAGCCAATTTTCTGCTTGCCTAAAGCAAGCATTACTGGACTATTACAGTGGAAGGAGGCACCAGCAAGTGGGTCTTGTGCTGTTCACGTATCTCCAACACACTCTGTGGTCTACATCCTAGTCCAAGGGTATTTTCAAAGAGATTGGCATCTACAAAGCAGATGTGCAGCTCTTGTATCATTTGTCTCGCTCCTTGAGTCTTCAGGGGAACAACTAGACTACTCCCTCTCCCAAAATACTGCCAGTGACAGAAAAGGTCCAAGTGTCATTCTGCTGTGTCTGTCCCGACTTCTTGGCCTCTCATCCTGATCTGTAATAGTGTCTCTGCCACTTCTGGCTGAATGTTTTCTCACAAAGCGAGTAGTTTGTCTTCAATATGTGTCTGATGCCTTTGTGTCAGAGGTCTCATAATACGAAGATGATCCTGGAGATAAAGGCAACCCAGCTGAGAAAAAGGTGACTGCTCCCAGTATGCTTTGTGCCTTTCTGCAATTGCTCGGGGAGCTTCAGCATATGTCAGGCTTCAGCATATGCAGCATCTGCTCTAGCATCTTATTCTGCAGGGTGCTGGTCGTCTTGGAAGAGACCCACTTTGCTAGACACAGCTTTCAGCTCACACTTAGTCTGCCGGTTCTAGGAAGGCAACTTGTTTTCTGACAACAGTCAAGATACAAATCAAGGGTTCATTCTATTGCCACTTCAGGACTGATGTATAACTTGCTCCTTAAATTTGAAATCTCTGTTCAGAATACATAGATTATGGAGACGAGGGGTTAAGTCATTTAGGCTATTTTCTGGCTTTATGGGGTTGCTGCAAACCGAGGCCAGTTAAAATGTAGGGTACGGTTAAGTCTGCTAGTGCTTTGCTTTTGTATGTTTTGTTTTAAAATGTCTATTTGGGGATATATGTATTCCATTTTTACACTTTGTCATTATTTAATTAAAAGTTATTTAGTAGATCTGTCCATCTGTTATGCACATTCTACGGAGCGTATCTTGCATTAATTTTTCATCTGAAAGACCAATAGAATCTTCTGAATTTTTAACTGTTGTTCAGAAAGGTTTTGTAGATAGTGTTAAATGTTCCTAAATTTTACCTCCCCGATCCACAATAGCTTTGCTTTCTCATTTCCTCTCAATCTTATTGAGGAATGCTGAGTAATCAGAATGAAGCAAAGATAACATTGCCTTCTGATCCCTTTGATTTCTTTTGAGAATAACTTTAGTTCTTTCTGTGTCAAAAAGATGTCCTCAGTTCACCTGCCTAAAGCGAACATGATACTGGAAATTCATCCAGTATCTCCAATTTATCTCCAAATTACTATGCAAATGTTAATTAGTCTCCACAATACCCAGAAGAGGTAGATAAATAATGTTCTGTTATCCTGACCACAGATGTAAATCACTATCAAGAAGTTGTGACTTGCCAGAAGTCACATTTGAAGTCAGATCAAGAGTTGGTGCATTCCTGTGCTTCCTACACAAGATCGTACTCCTTCTGTCTGCTACCATCTCTCTCCTTCAGCTCCATCCCTGTATCTGCCACTGAATCTTAAACATATATTCACATTGGAGCCCTCAGTGAACAAGAATGCATTAATGTATCACATCTTTTCATTATACAGCATATATTCTCAATTAAAGATTGCCCATTTATTCTAGACTTCTTTTTTTAAATTGATGTGATCAAACAAGGGCAAAGGGATGCTAATTGTCCCATGCACAATGAGAACAACCCCCAGAATAAAACCTGTGGGGGACAGCCACCAAAACTTGCACAGCATCTTTTAGTCTGACAGAGCAAGAGACTCTGGCTCCCTCTCACTTCCACAAGTGCCCTATATATTTATTAGCCCAATTGTTGTTTTCTCCTGAAACCCGATTTAGTCTTGGATCACAGCTGAAAGGAGTGTGTGTGTGTGTGTGTGTGTGGTGAAGGCTATAATTCTTGTGCAAGACTGCTAAGAGGAAAAGCTGATTTGGCTAGGTTGGAACGCTGAAGTCTCTGCCCTAGAGCTCTTAAAGAAATGAAGTTGGTCTCCTATTTTTTCCTGCCAAGCTCCTGTGGCAGCAGTCAAGGTGTTTGACCTTCACAGGCCACAGAAAAAACCTGAGTGCATCAGAAGACGCTTTCCAAAATCCTCAAACGTCCTTTCGGCAAAGGCTTCTCCAGTACTAGCACTGGTGATAACACATGAGGCTTTTCACTGTGCAGCCTAACCCTTTTTTTATTCTTGGGCAAGCTCACATCAGCAAAATATGCTCTTTTGACCACAAAATCTATTACTGCAAATTCCCTTCTTCCTGGGCTCTTGAGGACTGCTTGCTTGCTTGCAGCACACGCAGAATGTACAGGTGTATTGCTAACTCATTTGAATTACTCTGATTAGGTTGTTCTCACCTTGCTGGAAAAGGAAGGATTTGCTGTAAGTTGCCACAGTCTGAGATTTCAAGCTCTTGACAGTCTTGTTTCTCTACTACTGAGCTGGTGATTTGTCATCCTACATTCCCTTTCCAGAGTCCCAACACTATTTGTTCTTTAGCGTCTAGTGAATATTGACGGGTGGGACTTCCCTCTGCCCACACTGGTTTGTTCTTCTAACTCTGAAGCCTCTTCCCATCTCCTGTTTACTGCTGCTACATCCTACTCCAGGCATTTTCCTTCGCTTTGCTTACATTGGAACCGCTATTTTCTGTAGTTCCGCTTCAAGGGAGTGTCCTTCTAATGTATGATGATGACTGCAGTTCCTCCACTGCATAGCATCCCGTGCTCTGTGAGCACAAGATCAGTTATCCAACAACAAATAAAACGTTGCTTAAAAAACAGAATTGGTGCTACAGCCTCTGGGCGAAAGGGGAACAATCAGAAGGACAACAAGATTCTGATCCTTCTAAAAGGAAGAGTGGTTTCATGTCCAGAAAGGGCTAGAGAAACACAGAGCCAGCCTGAGAATCATTTGAAAAAAAAATCATGAGCAAGCCTGTATTCTCCTGATCTACATGGAAACCTGTTTTTATTCTCAACTGATTTAAAAACAAACAAACAAAACCCCCCACCTCAAACAAGCTAAAGGACTGCAAGCAGAAGACGTGTATTTGTAAATAACTCCATAGAAATTATAAAAGGGATCCTTTTCTCCTTGAAAACATTCAACAAAGTTTGTCATGTTTGTCCTGCAGACTTCGAAGCGGCAAGGCTTTTTCCTTATCCAAAGATTTTAGCAAAACTTTGTGCAGAAAATTATTTGCTTTTTATCTTTCGGTCATTCCCTCTTAAACTTGGCTGATTTGTCCTTTCTTTCTGACCACCTTTTTATTTTTTCACTTTTTTATTATGTAAGTGTGAGGGGAGAAAAAGAAACTAATACGAGAAGGAAAAAAACCTTGGGGATTGTTCTCATGGAGGAAAGGGAGAAACTTTGAACAAACCTTCTCTGAGAGGAGGAGAAATGGGAGAAAAAAAATCTTTTCTTGCCAAAAAGAAAATGTATCTACATTTATTTGACCAGCTCTAGATCTGAAACTGCAGAATACATATAATACTGTTGATACTCCAAAACCTGTTTCTTAGCCAAATAGTCTGTGTATTGTGAGAAGGCTCCCTAAACATCATCTGCAAAGTTTCCAAAAACACAAACCCCCCAAAAATTCATCAACCTTTTCCCTCCCTCACAACCCTGAGAAGTAACTGGCTTTGAAAGATAAATATGGCTGTGGAATAAGTTACAGGGGCTGGTGACATGCACGGTGACTTTCCTTTTGGCTCATCTCTTTCTACGTATGTGTTTAAAAAATAAAATCACTGCCTCAGCATAATGGGAGATTCAAAACCACGAGCGACTACTTCGCATTTTGATGAAGACAGGTATATTTTAAGAAAAAATGGATTGTACCCTAAGCTGCAAGCCTGTGGTGAGTTTTGTAAACTAGAAGAATTTGTAATTTGGGCTAGTGAGTTGGCTTAAGAGCGTTTTTGTGGCCTGCGGGCATTTTAATAGCAGAACTGCGGTGAGCAGTTGCGGTGAGCCCTAACAGGAATTATGCATCTTGATAGCTTCATGTCACCTTGAAATTTTTCTTGATTACAGCTAGTATATGCCGTGCAGGTAATGAATGAGAAGGTATTTTTTTCCATTTGTATCCAAATCTGTATTGACATGCCTCTCAAAACACAGCTTCTGGTCTCTCAATAAACATAGTATGGCGCTTGTGAACATAGCATCCACGCATAAATTGTCTACTGTGTTTTTCTGAGGGTATTTCTGCGACCTTTGCTATCTGTATACATTACAGCTCGTGTAGGAAGATCTTTAGACCAAACTAAATGTATCTTAATGTCTCTGTATCTGGACAGTCATGTACAAGCTCATAGTAGAAATCTCTTTTTTTTTTCTTTTGCTGAAGTTGTCAAAGTGAGGAGCAAGACATGCCACAGAAAGGGATTTCTACTGTAAGTTTTGCAGTTACTAGAATTAATGGTGTGCCCACAGCTACCATAAGTGGAAATTACATCTGCCAGACTCGCACTGCTAAAAAAACCCCAAACCTGGTTGGCTATTGGGATGAACAATATGATCAGGTATCCTTGTGGAAAAAAAAAAAAAAAAAGCTGTTGTTTCTAACATTTACATCTAGATCTCTGCTTAAATTTACTGCAATTATCACACCTATAATCATGCACATCTTACTTCTAGAATAGATTTAGGACAGTCAGGATAAAAAGAGATTAGATGAAATTTCTTGCTGGTCTGAATTAGACCTTGCTGCTGAAGTCAAGAGCAGGAAAAGCTTGTATGTGCAAGAAACGTCATAAAATCAGAGCAGTTTTGTGTGTGGTGCTCTCAGCAGACATACAGCTACTTCAAAATCCTACCTGAATGAACAGAGTACAAAAAAGTACTTCATATTGGTGCTTATAAAAATGATTCTCAAATGATCAAAACAAAAGCCTATGGATACATAGTCCCTCTGTCCAGTAGTCCGTAACCATGTAGCTCCAGGGAACAGAGCAGATGCCTGCTTTAACAAGTTCTCCACCACCTAGCAGAATGAAGATAAGGATGACCGCTCCAGATTCCTACATGTGAAAGGTAACTTGCCACTGTTTCCAAGAACGCGGCAGAAGCTTTGTGCATGTGCCCCCTTCCTTTCAGTTTTCTTACAAGGTGACTTCCATCCTAATTGTTGTGAGTATTTTGCACTTCAATATTGAATGCCTGTTTAAAATCTAATGATATTTTGTTTATATCTTGTCCTTTTTTGTAGAAGTTTTTTGAAAGCATTTGCATAAATGGTTAAGACTCACCGAACCTTCATGATGCAGGAAGATATTAGTACTGGCAGTCTCCGTATCAGATGATGATAGACAGACCCACAAAGCTATCTCAACTGACATTTTAAAACGTTTTCAAAGCCTAGCTTAAGAACCTTTGGGAGTCAACTTGAAGAGACCATCTGCAGCTGTCACCGACTTTGAGGGGAGCTATGAAAATCAGGATCTGGTGCTGAAATTCCTGTTATGACCTTCTTTGGGAGATCAACATTTATATCTAAATGGGGATTGTGCTACTGCAGGATGTCCAAGGCTTAGCAAGACCACTGACGCAGGAGTTATCCCAATGTCTGAAACATGCTTGTGATTAGCTTTTCAGTATGTTTTCAGATGTGGTAGTGGGCCTTTTGGATGCCAAACAGAGTCTTGAAAACACTTGTTGCAAGCGAGTAGTTAAAAACGTACATATTTAATTACAAAATAGGCTGGAGTGGTTTTCATGTAGAACATACAGAGAACAAGAGGCCTAGGAACACAGCTCCAAACTTCCTGGCTTTTGCTCATATTCCTGTCACAGTTCCCAGTAAGATCTCTCTTTCATCTACATTTGCTGAAGTTCCTCCTATCTCCCTTTCTAATAATTTAAGAGACAAGATGACAGAACAGATTAGAAAAATACCTATAAATAATACCCTACATAAAGAGGTATTTACCCACTGAGTCTTAAAACTCATTCCCTGATTTGGTTCTATTTTTATAAGCTTCGTCTTACTTGACATTGACAATGATTCATATAAATATTAAGTATTCATTTTTAGTCCGTTGCACATAAGTGAAGCTAAACTGTAGTGTTCTTTGGAGCTTGTACCCTGCAGGTCCTTACTTAGGATGGAAAGAGGGGATAGGAGGATTCAGTTCCCAAGTAGTCTACAATTTGGTCCTATGGTCCTATATTAGATAGCATAGATGTAGCATTTTTAAATATTCAATGCCATACATATTTCAAAGGGGTCTTTTGTAGATTTTTTTGTTGTTGTTGTTCTGCAGGATATAAAAATAGGATGTGCTACCCTGAATTAAAATCTAAATCTGAAGGCTGTGGAATATAGCATGACTTCTTATTTATACCTCTTTGTTGTGCGTAGTTATGTAGAACAACTCTATCATTATTCTTTTGCTACATCTTGTTTTTTAATTAAATAAGTTTTTTAAATGTGTTATTTATTGTCCAAACGTTTTGTTCTTTAGACTGCACAGCAAAGCTATTTAAACAATGAAAGAAAATATTTTTTTCAGTATTTGTTGCTTCTAAATTCTAATACAATTGTGCTTCTGTTATAGCAGGAGTAGATTTGATAACAGATGGTAAAACTGCAAAACTGCCTCTGCTTCATTAGAGCCCCTGGCAAGACTCTTGAATAAGGTAAATTACAGTAGAGAGGGATATTTAACTACATATCCTAACTATATCCTGAAAGCAGTGAATGTAATAGCTAGAATGTTTATTAATCACTTCCGTGTTGGTTGTTAACACCAGAGCTAAAGCATACGTGCTGTAAAAGGCCCTAATATTGCAAACTCTTGTTCTAGTGCTTTTCCAAGTTAAATTTATCCTGACAATAGTTTAATTTTGATCGTTTTCCTTTAATGGTGATAATGCACTTTGAAATATTAAAAAGTAATAAAATGTAAGCAATCAATTTCCATTTAAATTAAAAGAATTTCTATGTTAAAATATTGATGAAAAGGCAGCCTTCAAAGACTTTAAGAATGCTTTTATTTACATGGCACGACTGAAAGGTGACAGATTGATAGCCCTGGGAAACGTAGGTCTTTTCAAAACAAATTATGTGATGTGTCCTTACGCCGACTTGGGAGCTCACTTTCCACTGTGGCAGAACTGCTCGGACTCTGGGGTGAAAAAGTTCTCAACTTCAGCGTNCTGGACGCATTCCTGTGCAACCTGCTCTAGGCTAACCTGCTTTAGCAGGGGGGTTGGACTAGATGATCTCTAGAGGTCCCTTCCAACCCCTACCATTCTATGATTCTATGATCTACTTCTGCGTATCATCTCATACGTTTTTGTGCATTTTGTACATTCCTTCTCCACAGGGACTGCACAGAGATCACTAAATCATTGCACGTGGTTCATCCTGGAGTCAACCGCATGACGATGACATATGGTTATTTCCTAACAGGAACTGGCTTCGAACTAGTGAGTGACTGAAAATAAAATACTAGTATTGTCACGCGCTGAAGTTACGCTGTCTCTGACAATGTCACGGCATATATCTGTTTTCTGCTATTAATCTTGCTGAATTCAGTAGCCCAGAATTACCACGCAGGAACAGCTTCTTAGTTCCACATTATTGGGAAACGCTGCTTTGCCACGTACCCAATATATTGGTTTGTGAATCCCTCATGCCGTGCAAATTTGATCAACTTCACTAACTGCCTGGATTATGCAGCTGTCTGAAGCTGGGAAGTCTCTTGAGCAGAGACATGAAAATTTGAAATCCTGCAGTTGGAGGAAGATACTAAATCTGAAATTTCACATTCTAAGCAAAAAATTGCACCCGGGAAACTGTTTCACACTGCTAATATCTCCTGTTTTCATTGGAGCGTGTTTTTGAAAACAGCTCATATTCAGTGTGTATTCGGGAAGTACATTTAAAGGACTGTGCCTGTTGGTAAAGAAAAATTATGGGCATTAACGAGGCTTTGATATAACGCAGTTGCCAACAATACTAAAGCAGTTCTGGGCGCAGGCGGAAACAATACTGCAGGCACTGGGAAATTTTAATACGTGTTTTAAAAATCACATCTGCAGAGTTAGTGTTTGGGGAATTGTAAGTTTGAACTCACATGTCTACATCCTTTCATTGAGTCTGGCCTCAGAAGTGAAGATGTAGGAACTGACTGCTAGATTTCCATGACCTTGGAGTGACGGAGAGACGGTGGGTGCCCACCCCTCCTATGTTTGCACTGGCTGGCACAGCTCATACGCGTACCATGCCTTTTGAAGAATCACAGCTTTGGGTGATCTTCTGGTCCAGTCCGGTCTGGTTTGGGAAACACCACATCTGAGTATAGTGTAAATTCTTCCCAGAGATGCTTACTGTTACTTTGCTGGTTTTATGGCAAAAGCATTTAGAGGTGTCAACAGAGATTACAACCTTATTGCGCTAGTTACTGCATTAAACACGTAGTAAGGGAGAGCCAAAAAAATGCAAAGCAAGTAACCTGAGAAAAGTTGTTTTCCAGTTTTGAAAATGGCATGCTAAGTAAAATTCATAGAAAATGAGAAGGGCTGAAGCATACCCAATTAACATGGCTTAATGAGCTAATATAACATGTTGCTTGTGTGCTTGTGCCATTGCAAATGTTCATTTGCTGAGCTATACAAATATGGCCTGCCTTTGTACTACTGGCACGCTGTAGATGCTAGCTGAAACCCCTGAGAGAATTCTTCAGAGCCAACATATGCATGCAAATAGGGCGCACAAATAATGACTTTAGTCAGATCTGCTAACAAATGCTCACTTGATAAGCTGTATTAATTCAGTTGCTTGCGATCATCTGTCCAAATCTCAGGTTTTGGGGGTGTTTTAGGCGTTTTTGTTTTCTAGTAAATTCAGACCAAGTACATCTGTGTATATTTCTGCGGACATGTGTGGACTGTTCTCAATGAAGGTTAAAGATCACCTAATAAGAACAAAGGCTTAGCCCTTCTGTCCTAGCCAAGGTATCCTTTGAGGACAGTATATGTGTAGTTTTAGGAGCTGCTGTAGCTGATGGTAGTACATATGTGAAGATAAATTTGTGTTTTGAAGTTGAAGATGCTATAGAATTGCTTTTCCATTTCAAACTTTTCATTTGCCTTTAGTCCATGTCACTGACACTTCCAAGTTAAAATGCGCTTCTTTTCTTAGCAGAGCAGGTTCTCCAAAAGATGTTTTCTTTAGAACAGTGAATGCACTCCTGCGTTATTGATTTCCTGCTGCTTAGACATAACTAACATTTCAAGCAATCTATACAGTTTTGAAATTTACATTAGTTCTTTCAATAAAATCACTAGCACCCTTGGGACTTCTTGGTAGGATAAACTCCAAACTCCTATCAGCTGAACACTAAATTTCAATATCGTTTAAGCAAAATTCAGATATAAGCTGATCTGCTACCGCCCCAAAAAAAGGAAACCAACCACCACCACTAACCCACCCCCAGGTCTGGTATTGGTTGAGCTATCGTAGCACGGTTAGGTTGTTCTTGGTTTGTCCTTACAAAGCGCTTTGCTGAAAAAGCCTGAGTTAAAATCAGTTCCGCAGTATGCGGGACACATTCCCAAAGAGTGCTAAGAAGTACTGTCACTAGGTTTCTTGCAAAACTCCACGCTATAAGCAGTGGGGAGATCCACGCTAAAAAAAGAAACAGGAATAGCACAATGTGGCTGATACAGTGTTGTCTTGTTTTTAGAGTAGAGATCAGAGGCTGCTGTGAAGGCGTGCCCTTTTGCACCCAGTGTTGTGGCAATTACACAATTGTCCTTGTCCTGAAAAATTTTGCCTGAAATAGGTCTGCAAGGGTTTCTGGCTGGATCGCACTAAAATCAGTGGTAGCTGTGGCAGCGGCCCTATGAGGTGGAGTGGGATTTTATTGACGCTCTCTTAACTCCTTGGCCATGTCCTTTTCTGCTATAAGACATGACCTCCCTTCCGCTGGAGGTTGTAGGTGCTCAGCATTTTTAGCAGTTTCTCCCTATTCGTTTTTTGGAAGTCTGTTATCAAATTAGAAGCATTCTGATTTAATGTCTTCATCTAATTAACAACTGGATAAAACACAAAACTGGCCTCCACCATCTATACCTGTCAATTGACCTGGCATAATGAAGACTGCAAGAATCCAAACTGAAAAAGAGAACAGGGTTATTGGACTGAATTTTCAAAGTGAAATCCGCAGCTGAATTTCTGATGCGTGCCGACTAATAAGCAACCTGAACTGACCAGATCTTTCTGTATTCGAATAGGGAAATGCAGGTTGTTTTTGGAGGGCAAAAGAATAGGGATTCTACTGCAGCTGAAGCAAGGAGATATTATCCTGTTGGTGTATTTCTGTGCACTTTTTTTTTTTTTGTGAATGCTGAGTAGATGATCCAGGATATTCAGGAAAGAAGATGGAAGTTTGATTGCGCAAACCAAAATGCCTGTTTTAACTTGTATTTGTCTCTGGGAAATGATAAGACTCGGAAGGAATAGCTTTTGCCTTTGTTATTTAAAACCAAATAATCCATTTTACTGCATTTTAAAGGGGACATTCTTTCCCAGGTTTTCAAGCAAAAAGCCAGTAGGATATTTTAAACCATTTCATGAGGTCACACCACCACAATGGTCTTGACTGAACATTTTCTCAAAGTAAATCTAGCAGTGCTGAGATTTACTGCTGCTCCTGAAGTATCAACATAATTACATAAGTGTGTGCCAGCAGCGTGTGCCTGTGTTGGTAGCTCGTGTGCAGCACACACATCGCTGGCTGTCCGTAGTGCACGGAAAGAGGAGATTTATTGCATTTACAAAGGGCCATTACAATGCAATTTTAACTTACTGTCATTGAAGGGTCTTACATCATAAGTAATCACTGCAAAAAGCCTTCGACTGAGATTTATTCATAATTTGTATAGCATGATTTATTAGAGCCCCCGTTATAGCTTATAAATCGTATCTGAAATGAAAATGAGTTAGGGCCTGGTCCTTTCACCTTTACCCATGTTGGGTAGTACCTTGTTCTCAGCCCGAAGGAAATGGGGATATTCCTGGAGTAAGCTATCACTACAAGAGTAGGAGTGAAGATAGCAAAATCTGGGTCTTTACTGCTGAGCACAGAAGAGAGATGTAAAAATTATTCTAGAAATGACAGCGTTCGGTTTATACTCCAGGGGGAGGGGGTGGTTCTCCATAGATTCATAGATTTCTCTGATTTCATCTGATCCTAACACTCCCATGTACCATTTGGAGTGAATCACATATTTATGTAATGCAATATTCAGTAGAGAAAGCCAAGTCAGCCTTCTAATGCTGTTCTTTCCTCAGATCAAATTCAGCATATAGTAACTGAGAAGCTAATTGTAATAAAATTGCAAAGATCTCAAAATGGCTGTTCTATTAGTCTTATTCCCCAAGAATGCACTGAAATGTCATAAAATCAAGCCTATGCAAAATGGAAACTTAGTTTTGCCATCTGTATTTGCATGAGAAAGAATTACACACTTGATTATCAATTAGGGCCCGATTTTTCAGGCTGAATACTCCTGCTTGCCCTTTTTATTATGTAATGCAGAGCTTGGATATGATTTAGTTGAACATTAATTGAAGTCATGTGGCTTGAAAGGGGATGCATTCTATAGTCCTTTGCAGTAAAAAAAATGCCAGTAAGATCATTAAGAGCTTTCTCAGTATTAGAGCTCTATGTTTTGATGCAATGTGCTAAAGATGCTACTATCTTTAAAGGATTATGAAACTATATATTTGAATATGTATGTTCCTAATAAATTGCTAAGATCTACTGCGTTTCAGTGCTTTGGAATGGAAAAATTCAATGTATCTATTAGAAAAAGCAGTACGCTGCAATTCATTTGTTATCCTGAACCACACTGCAGGAAAATTCATTTCTGTCCTTGAAGTTGGTGGTAATTTTGGCACCGAATTTCAATAACAGTAAGGCTGTGTCCTCTGTTGCTAATTTGCTAACATCTCTCCTTATGTTAAAAGAAAGGCAATGTGTATAGAGTTTACTAAAGTAATACCATAAATGTACTCAGATCAGTCATGTATTTTTAAAAATAAGGAAGATGAATACCACTGAATACTAGACTGCACAGCAGAAGGAAAAACAAGATGGAAAAATAGTTTTTCTATGTATAGTCTAATATATCATGTTCTTGTGAGCAGTTCTAAAATAGAAATATTATAATTGATCCATGGATCTTTTTATCCTTTGTCTCATGATATACCAACAGAGAACACCAGTATGTTGTTGCGTTTTTCTCCTAACCAAAACTGAAATAGCAAATGTCAGGAGAAGGGCAAAGAAAATAATTGAAGGCACGTAGGGATGGTTTAAAGAGAGAAAGGACCAAATATCATACTGAAACCAGTCACTAAATTCATATAGATTTCAGTGGCACCGAGGTTACATTTTCAGAAGTATTTTGGGATTATTTAATTTTTAAGTCCTTCATATGGAAATCCCACTCAGCGTCGTAGGAGGTGGCAGTGATAGGAAGGCATATATATGTGTATGCATATGATGGTATGATCCATACAATCACAGCCTTGGCTAAATCAAGTAAATTTTGTAACCTAGAAACATTAGCATTAAGTAAGAATAAGAAAAAAATTAAAATGGCAACAGATGCTGTTCTTTTTTAAGGTTTTAGAATAATAGAAATAAAATTGAAAATAGGCAAATGGCTTTAAAAAACGTGCCTTGAATTAAAACTGCTAAGTCTGTACTAGCCAGCCATAGATCTGTCAGGTGGGTAACATCATCCCTCTCATCTCCCTGGGAGGCTGTGACTTCAAAGAGATTGTAAGATGTTTGGGCAGACATCATATCTTCCTATGTGTTTCTGAACAACTCAAACCAACGAAGTCGTGATTCTGCACGGCTGCTGCAATCTTTTTTGGTTTTTTGGTTTTGGTGGTGTTTTTAAAATTTATTACTTCTGAAGTCAGAGGGACAATTCCCAGTAGTTATTTGTGAGTGTGTCTGCTCCCACCTTGGCTAACTTTACAGGAACTGAACACAGGGCTTGGTGTGAGCCGTGAACACTTTCTAGCTGGCATTGCAAAGGCTTTTTTGGACAGGACACAGAGAAGCCTACACCATGCTCATTAACGGGTTATATAAGGATTTGCAGTAACATGGCCTTCGATGGGAGAAAATAGGGATAATACGGGATTTTAGGAACTATATCAATAATGAATGACAGAATGGTAGTTAAGAGATGTGTGTCTGTAATTCCATTATACCACAAGTGCAGGGGAAGCTCCATTTAATGTGGAAAGATTCTCATTTTTTCAGAGCTGTAATGCAGCGTGCAGTTAAAATTAGGCTGCCTCGTTAATTGTCAAAGTATACGGTGAGAACTACTGCAGCCAGCTTCAGTGCAGGATTAGATATGCCTCTGCAGGGGAGACCTTGCCGAAAGGCCCAGGGTGGGAAAACAGCTCCACCAGGGCCCCTTTGATGAAATCCCTCCCCAGGGAGAAGGGTATCTGTGGGTAGGGGAAAGCGTGTGGGACTGTTCTCCTCCTTCCTCTCCCTGTCTGCTCACGCTCGGCGGGAGCCCCCAGAGCACAGTCCGTGGAGCACTCCTGTGCAAAGTTTCCCCCACATCAGACGGCTGCAGAATAAGCTCCCATTGTGAGGGGTGAAGAGTATCTATTCCCACTCCCTGATGCTTTCCCCAGTTCCTGAGCTTTGCTGCACTGGGTCAGAGTAAAGGACAAACAGAAATCACCCCAGCCTCTAAGCCTCAAGCCAGTATGGTTAGGATCCCATAAGCCTTCTCGTACCTTTGAGATGTAGTTTATATACAGAAAAATCAGTTTAAATGGACAGAGCAAGGTTGAAATGCTCTTGAATGTACAAAAGAAAGCTGGAAGAAATCCCTGGGGAATACCTTTTTCCTCATCTCTTTCCCCAGTATCCTTTTTCCTATCTCCTTCTCAGTGGCGGAAACTTGTCCTTCAAAAATCACCCACTGAGGAAAGCAGATTCTTCTGCAGGATGTGAAGGGAGAACACGAGGGAAGGGTGCGTGAGAGTTTTGCCTTTCCTCTTCCAGATCAGAGCTGTATAGCACCTGCCAGGTGGCAAGTCAAGCTGTTGAGGACTTTCCGTAGGACCCCACCCAGCTTTTGTTTAAAACCAGTAAAAAATGTTTACTTGGAAGGAGTACAAAAGCATTCCTGAGGGTTCATTAATGAAGCTTAACTGTCTAATTGGAATGCGTGCACTACCACCGAATCTCAGCTGAAAGCTCCTTGTTCCCAAACACTGACTGACCTAATGACTGTGAATTAACACAAACACAACCTTACTCTGCTGGGGGGGAGGAGGACAAGGAAGGGGGCAAAGATGTTAGATACCTGCAGGCCAAACTCCCCAGGAAGCCAGCGAGAGCTTTGCTAGTGTAAGAACAGCAGGGCCAGACATAAATATAAAGGAGAGAGGATGCTCAGAAAATATTTTTCATNGGCAAAGATGTTAGATACCTGCAGGCCAAACTCCCCAGGAAGCCAGCAAGAGCTTTGCTAGTGTAAGAACAGCAGGACCAGACATAAATATAAAGGAGAGAGAATGCTCAGAAAATATTTTTCACGTATTTGTGCACGGAGGAGCCTGTGAAGTCTGATGAGCGCAGAAGGCAGGAACTCTATTACAGCCTAAGTGTTTAGTATATCCGTGTAGCTTTCTGTGCGACTCTGTTTCCCCCTTTGCGTCTACTTCCAAAAAATAAATTTACAAAGCTGCCTGATGATGCAAAAAAGACAGCTCTAATAAGCTTTAAAGAAACTTTTCATCAATTTAAGTGCACAATATCCATTGACATGCAGTGATATTTAGCTGCCTGATCAGATGCTTTTGAAAATCCACCTGGATGCCTGTCTGTCTACATATGCACCCAGTATCTCTGTAAATCTGATTATTTTCCATCACCTTATCTGTTACTCTGTTCAGACCTCCAGGTACCAGACTTTGCCTCTGTTGTCCAAATGTGGATTCTTTAAGTTACGGAGAAGTGTGACACTCGTTTATCTTACTAAGGTACGTGTCTAAGGCAATCTGCGATTTGAAACAAGCTACTTTTCTCATTACAGATTTAAGAAGACGATGCAACTTTTTTTGAAGTATTTCATCTTTTTGAAAAGAACTGCTTATTTAAGAAACTAGCGTTTAGAAAACTAGAATGTAATTAAACTGAGACACTATTGTTTTAACATGAAACTGTTGACTACGTTGCACCTCGAGACAAACAATTAGCGACTGGGAGCTTATGCTTTATCAAAGTAAGTTCGGAAATAGACAAAGTTTGCAGAGTTAGCTGATTTTTGCCTGACATCCACAAATGCTATTCCAGTCTTCCCTGGCCGTCTACGATGAGATGAGATGAGATGTAATTTAGTATGAGTTAGGTGCTGGTGAAGCAAAACAGTCAAATGTATTTGTAAGCAGTGTTCATCAAAATGCTCCAAGAATGACTAGATTTGAGTAAATGCTGAGCTTTCTGTAGACAGTTCCTAAACATTCACTGCATTACTGTACCAGATACAGTCCAGGGACATCTTGCTTTATTCAGATATGCAGGTTTTCATTTAATCTTAATATTCATATACCGTATTCCTCTTACTTGCCCCAAGTGTAACAGTATAATTCTTACATAAACAGATGCTTATATTAGGATGTTACTCTGACGTACATTTTGGTGCCATATGTAAACACCAAACACGTACACAATAACCACCGTTAGTACGAGTCTCAGATCGATTAGGATGACAAATTTTTGTGATGGGTTTTTTTTTGACAACAGGGCAATGTGAATTTAAATATTTGCATGACTGAAATACAGTTTGTAATTGAAGTGGTGTACACAATTAAAAGTGAGGTAACAGTGGATTTGTTGCCTGACTCTACTTTACTAATGATTGCTTTAATATACCATTGACTTGTTAATGATGCTATCAATTATTTTACTGTAAATTAGCTATTGTGAGCTTGAGGTCTTTCTGCAATGTCTGTGTTAGGTTACAGGAGCATAAATCAAACTCCCATCTCTTTTTACATCCATAACCATAACATATGGCTTTTATTAGAAAATGTTAAGTGTCTTATAATGCTTTCTTAATGGACAGTGTGTGCATGTGTGGATGATGAAAGCCATCTTCCTTCACGCAAAATATTAATGCATATGGCCTACGTCTCCATAGATACAAGTTAAAGAATCATATTTAACCCATTAAATATTCAGTATACCCTTCAACTTTGCCCAGAATTCATATTTCTCTAGTTTAACACTCCTTTAAGGAAAGAACAAGCTAGAGGTAAATCAAGGGTTGAATTTTACCAAATATGCACATGTAATCGTGAATAAACGGTATAACATCCACTATAAAGACCAAACAAACCCCAACCCCAAATCTCTTTATAACATGCCTATTGCTAAATGAAAATACCCATAGAGAATTAGAAAATGGAATTTATACCCTCCTGGAATTCCAGCTTGTACATCACAAAGACTCTTAATACTGGTTACAGGTATTTGTCCTCTGACCTAAAATATCATAATGCTTCCAAGCAAAAGGGTGCTTTGGCCTCTCTTTGTATCCTTTTCATTAGGACAGCATTATCCATTTGGCTTTTGGACCGTTCCACAAAATCTTGGACAAGCACACTGCTTTAACTTGAAATGTGTTTTACCAACAGATTCCTGGGCACCAGAGAGACCTGCGATTCAAATCAACGCCTGTGAATGTTGGGCTTGATTAAAAGAAGCTAGCTAAGCCTTTTGGAGGATACCCTCCAGCCTTCCCTCTCCGTTTCCATGTTCCCTTGGCAGAAAACAGGGATCTGAAAGCTGCAATTCAGCATCATCATCCTTTCATCTCGTGGTAAATATTTTATTATTCCTTTATCATCCATGCTGTTTAAAGGAATTAATTTAAAATATTAACTTCTTCACTCAGGGAGGAAGCCTCCAAAGGGTATGCAAACAAGAATTTTTAGAAATGCACCAAGATGTAACTCCAGGGTCCGCTCCAGCTTTCCCCATTCATTCAGTCTGCAGACCTGGCAGCTCCCTGCCGGAGATCTCTGCTCAGACTGAAAGTCTCCAGCAGCCGCTGTTCCAACACTCGTTCATAGAGGACCAGCTCCCCTGTCCCTGCTCCCTGCATTTCCACTTCTCTTTCCTCCATCCGTCCAATTTGCTCCCTAATCTGATCTCACTTCTTTGATCCTCCTCAGGAACACTGATCATCCTCCCACACCAAAGCACCACTCATCCCTACCGAGGGCTGGCAGCAGTGATGCTGTAACAAAGGTACAATTAAGAGAGGAGTAAAACCTATCCAAACCAATTTCTTTGCAAAGGCACTATCCTTCTTCTGTTTTCCTGCTTATCAGTATGGGTATCTTGGGGGGTTAATCCTGCTGCTGTTCCCAAAGTAAATGTTTTCCTTACTTTTGACTTCAGGAGCAGAATCAGGCCCTAATGAACATAATTCTTGTCATATGTAATAGCACGAAAGGTACCTACTTAGAGGAGTCGGGTGACTGTTTAAGACCATCTTTATCCACAGCTATGCTGTGACCTGCACCAGCGTGCATTCCCTTTCCAAAACAACCGCAGGCACCAGGAGGGGAGGAGCTGTCCTTCAGCAGCCAGGCAAGAAACCTGTCAAACAGTGTCCCTTCTATGTGAATGAACCCTATCCTCTGATTAATACTTTGCATCTCCCACAAGGGAAAAGAGAGAGTGAGGAGGTAAGTGAGGCACTGAAATACCCATTCTCAGAGAAGCATGATCATAAATATTTAACATGGTATGTATGAGAAAAGAGAAAGGAACATACTCCCTTTCCAGTCCCAGCTGATAAACTCTCCAAATACCCTGGTCTCCCAGGGACTGCCTGCTCCCGTGATCCTTTCTCCATCCCGTGAAAGGGAGAGAGCTGTTGGCTTATAAGAGGGCTGGACAAGGTGTGTCTCTCTCTACTGGAGGATGACTGTAAAAATCTGTACATGGAGGGGAAATTACCTGGTATAATGGAGATCTCCCTGGCCCGTGAACGGGACCCTACCCCAGGCCGTGGGTTTTTAGGAGCCTATTAGAAAACAAGGGTCTCTGGAAGCCCACATATGAGTACACGAGCTCATGCCTTGGTGTCCACTTGTGCCCCACGCATGGGGCCTGCTTGAGAGCATGGGTTATGTCCCCATAGCCTGTGCGTGATTTTTGTATGGATGGCTGCTCTGCTTTGACAGTGGAGATAACCCTGATGATGCTGGGGGGAAGTGGGACTGAAGGGAGGTTCGAGTGTTTTGATGAGGGTGCTGATTTCATAGCTTACCCTTGCATATCTGGAGGAGTAGGGATCCTCAAAGAGTGCCCAGATGCGGGGCTGCCACCGTCTCCAGAAGCCCCCAGACCTGCCATCTGGGGAGTCACTAAGCGCTAGGCGTTTTGTCATCTCCAGCTCCTCTTCACCATCACCAGAGTCTCCGGTGCCATCTATGTCTCCGTCCTCGGCACTGCTATCCAGGNCGCTCCTCCCGCCGCCGCCGCCGCCGCTGCCGGGCGGCTCGGTGCAGCCCGCCCGCTCGCCGGACGGCGCTGCGCAGGCGCGCTGCTCTCCCCCCCCGCCGCCTCTCCCCGGGTCCTAGCGCCGGCCGCGCCCCGAGGGTGCCGGCCACCGCCCCGACCCCCTCGGTTTCCCAGCCGCCACGTCGCGTACTTCGTTACCGACACCGGGACAGGGCTCCGTGCTGCGGTACCCCCGGCTGGAGGAAGCGTGCCCTCACCCTCCGCTCACGTCCGCAGTAACCGGCCTCTTTCTCCCAGCGGCGCGACGGTCGCCCTGAGGAGCCCCTCCGGGACGCGTCCGGCGCCGAGAGCCCCTCCGGAGCAGCGCTGAAGTAAGCTATGGCTGTTCTCGTCCTTCGCGGGCTGCGCTCCCTGGAGGGCAGAGGCACCATTCAAGATCTCCCCAGGCACAGATTTCTCACGTGGTGAGCAGGGATGCCCGGGGTTTGCGTTTCCTACCGCACTGCACTGTTACGTGGTCCCAGACGCCTGCTCCGTCTGTCCATCTTCTAGTTCCCTACTGTTCGCTTTTTTCTTCCCTANGGGGAGTCACTAAGCGCTAGGCGTTTTGTCATCTCCAGCTCCTCTTCACCATCACCAGAGTCTCCGGTGCCATCTATGTCTCCGTCCTCGGCACTGCTATCCAGGGGCGCCCCACCAAAGCTGTCCAGAGCCTCTTCGGCGTCGCGGTGCTGCCGGTAGGTCATCCAACAGCAGGGCTCCACATCGGTCTCATCGATGCCCCAGAAGGCCAGCTCCTCCTCATACAGGGGCCCACACACGTCTGCGGGGCAGTGCAGCTTGCCCGTGCGGTAGTAATTCAGGATGTGGGCAAAGACGCCCGGGTGCCGGTCAAAGAAAAACTCATCCGTTCGGGGGTCATAGTCGAAGTGGCTGTGGGCATCGGGTTCGGCAATCCAGGCCAGCCGCGTGCCGGGCAGGGTGCGTAGGGTGCTGCGGTAAGTCTGGTGCCTAGTCCCTCCCACGTTGATCACAATGCGGTCGCTCTCGTCGCCCTGGCCCATCTCGTCGCTTATTAGGCATGTCGCAGACTCATCCAGACAAGCACGGCAGGCAGCAAGCCCGTATGGGGACGGCTGCTCGGCGGCAGTCGGTGCCTAACCCGGGCCGCGATCCAGGCCCGCGGGGGCGAGGCGCCCCGGTCAGCTCCGCTCCCCGGGGGCCGTTCCGAGGGGCAGCCGGTGCCGATGGCTGCCGGCGCTGCGCCGCCTTCGTCTGAAGTCAGACGCTGGGGGGCCGCGGTAGCTGCAGCCGCGGCGGAGGGGCAGGGGC
>VZSC01011606.1:93678-115401 GCA_013398225.1 Steatornis caripensis | reverse complement strand
CGCTCCTCCCGCCGCCGCCGCCGCCGCTGCCGGGCGGCTCGGTGCAGCCCGCCCGCTCGCCGGACGGCGCTGCGCAGGCGCGCTGCTCTCCCCCCCCGCCGCCTCTCCCCGGGTCCTAGCGCCGGCCGCGCCCCGAGGGTGCCGGCCACCGCCCCGACCCCCTCGGTTTCCCAGCCGCCACGTCGCGTACTTCGTTACCGACACCGGGACAGGGCTCCGTGCTGCGGTACCCCCGGCTGGAGGAAGCGTGCCCTCACCCTCCGCTCACGTCCGCAGTAACCGGCCTCTTTCTCCCAGCGGCGCGACGGTCGCCCTGAGGAGCCCCTCCGGGACGCGTCCGGCGCCGAGAGCCCCTCCGGAGCAGCGCTGAAGTAAGCTATGGCTGTTCTCGTCCTTCGCGGGCTGCGCTCCCTGGAGGGCAGAGGCACCATTCAAGATCTCCCCAGGCACAGATTTCTCACGTGGTGAGCAGGGATGCCCGGGGTTTGCGTTTCCTACCGCACTGCACTGTTACGTGGTCCCAGACGCCTGCTCCGTCTGTCCATCTTCTAGTTCCCTACTGTTCGCTTTTTTCTTCCCTAACGCCCGGGTTGGTAGGAGGCTGTGATTTGGGTTTGTGGTGTTCATTGGGTTTTGTTCTCATTATTTAGTAAAGAACGCTGAGGGAAGTTTCACATCTGCAGAAAGACCAGGTCCCACCCTGCGAGGAGCTTGAAGAACAGCGGGGAGATTGTAGTGTGGAAGGAGGTAACAGAGGTACGTAGACGTGTTCTGTGTTTTGTTTTATTTCCTGCAGGCGTTTCAGGAGGAACGAGCTTGTGAGAGAGCCTGGAAGCCTGAGCCGTTGTGGATGAATCATGGGAGGCTGCGTCGTGGTGAGCGGATGAGGTGGGGAAACATGTGGTTGAAGGGTACGTGGTTGAGGAATACTGCTGGAGTGCAGAAGTGGCAGGGACAACGCGGTGCTCAACAGCAGACGGTTGCCTGGGGGAGTGCAGTTAGGTTGAGCCTTGAAGGAGGACAGAGATTCAGATGTGCTGGAACAGCAGGGGAAGAACAAGTGGAGGGCTGCCAAGGAGCGAGTGGTGTGTCAGGTTTGTGAGGGGAGATGTCTGGCCATCTGTAACTTCCTTGGGTTGTAAAGGAGCCTTGCCCGCACTTGGGATGCAGAGAAGAGAACTGTGCAGTAGTTGTGGTAGGGTACACCAAAGAGGCCTAAACAGCAGATTTTTCTGTGGAAATGATGACAGGTTGGTCTTGAATCTGATGAGGTAGAAGGAAGGCCCAGGAGCTGGGTGCTATTTGTGTGTAACTTGTGGTAAAAGAGAGGGATAATAGTGGAAATGGGGAGTGTGTTACTGCTGTCGGCGGTGAAAGAGAAAAGGGGAAACAAGGCTAAACCAAGGCAACCCTGCACTTCGGCTGGCATAAACTGATGACAGAATCTCCAGGAAGAGAAACCAGACAGACACTTGAGCATTGGGATTGAATAGAGAGAAAGGTCGATGACGCAGGGAGAAATCTGAGAATCAGAAGCACGGAAATGCTATCTAAAATCCTTAAGAATTGCCAGATAGAGGGCACAAAGGGAGAAGAGTACAGGTCTGTGAACCCAAGCCTGACATTAAGAAAGGAAAAGAGAATGATGACTCATTGACAGAAATAATACCGGTGACCGTTATTTTGTAATCACAGTAAGTCACTACTTTTGATAATAGATCTGTAGATCAATCAGAAAACATCGTAGGGTAGATTCTGAGAGTTAGGGAGACTGAGGAAGGTAGGTGACCAAGGGAAGAGGTTTAAGGACCTGTGAATCGCAGGCCAGTGGGTCCTTCTGGTCCCATCCATAACTGCAGAGGCTCTTTCCCGGTTCATTAGCTCCTGCCTTCCTTGTTACCTTACCCCGCATCAGTGATTCCACTTTAGGAATCTCAGGGTTGAAATCTAAGGTAACTGCGGGGATGAAAGGGATGTCTTGCAGCTTCTGTCGCTTCAGTCTCCCTTCTTGTCTGGGCACCTGCAGGAGGGTGTTGCAGGACCTTAGAAGTAATTTAAAAGTATATGTTAAAAAACTGAAAACTTGCTTAAGGACAGTTTTCATGCGCTCAGGTGGGGAGGCAATGCTTAAGTGACCTCAAGGTTTCTCTGAAGATACTAAGGCTGTAATTGATAAAGGAGCGTTGGTAGACACGAGAGAGTTGGGTATTTCAGAAGACGCGTGAGAGGGCCCGAAATCAGAGATTGATGGGCAAGGGAGAGCTATGAGATGTGGAACGAGATAGCTGCTGAAATGGGAAGCTCTCTTAGGNGGAAGAGGTTTAAGGACCTGTGAATCGCAGGCCAGTGGGTCCTTCTGGTCCCATCCATAACTGCAGAGGCTCTTTCCCGGTTCATT
Source organism: Steatornis caripensis (assembly GCA_013398225.1). Lineage (NCBI taxonomy): Eukaryota > Metazoa > Chordata > Aves > Caprimulgiformes > Steatornithidae > Steatornis > Steatornis caripensis. The sequence continues at coordinate 113,003 of VZSC01011606.1, read as the reverse complement.
AGCTCCTGCCTTCCTTGTTACCTTACCCCGCATCAGTGATTCCACTTTAGGAATCTCAGGGTTGAAATCTAAGGTAACTGCGGGGATGAAAGGGATGTCTTGCAGCTTCTGTTGCTTCAGTCTCCCTTCTTGTCTGGGCACCTGCAGGAGGGTGTTGCAGGACCTTAGAAGTAATTTAAAAGTATATGTTAAAAAACTGAAAACTTGCTTAAGGACAATTTTCATGCGCTCAGGTGGGGAGGCAATGCTTAAGTGACCTCAAGGTTTCTCTGAAGATACTAAGGCTGTAATTGATAAAGGAGCGTTGGTAGACACGAGAGAGTTGGGTATTTCAGAAGACGTGTGAGAGGGCCCCAAATCAGAGATTGATGGGCAAGGGAGAGCTATGAGATATGGAATGAGATAGCCACTGAAACGGGAAGCTCTCTTAGAAATATAAATTGGTAAGTGAAGTTTATACACTTTTTTTGCTGTGGAAAATGAAAGATGACCTTGTGTTTGAAGTTTATATTGAAGTTTGAGAGGGAAAGTGTTAGAAAATAGTATCTTGATTAAACAAGGATCATGGCACAAAATAACTGTGTTTTAAGATACAAAGACTGCTTTGTCGGATAGATTATAGCATGATTTGCACCTAGTTAGTGATAGTTGATACCACCAGATAGGTAGTTGCTGATTTACACAAAATGAATGCTTTAAGTCAGTTCAGCAGGTGCTGTGTATCAGCAAAGTTTTCCTTTAAGCCTGCCGTATAGTGATATAAAATTCTGTTTTCATTCTAAAAAATAATTTTCCATAAATGGAAACGTTTGGACTATGATAGACAAACCAAAGCAAATCATTTTCAAAGATCTAACTTGCGGACAAAAAATTTCCATGGAAGTTTGGTTAATCCCAAACTATATAGTGGCACTTCTGCCCCTTAGCCCCACTGAAAAATAGCAATATTATATCTATTTTTTTATTCTAGTTTGTATTTGACATCCTTAAAGGCTCTTTCTGGCTGCAGAATAACTGCTTACACAGACTTGATACCTCAAACTAGAAGCCTCTGTCTTCAGGTGATGGGATGCTGAAGGATCTCCTCTCACCCTGCAAAGACTTCCAAGGCTATAAAAAGATTCTATAATCCCCTGTGTACGTGAGGTGAAGGCATGAATGAATTTGCCAGAGTCCAGCATACCCGCATTCAGTCTTCTTGTTTGCAGAATAGCTGTGTGTCTCCGCCATGCTTTTAGACCTGCCTTAGAGACAACACAGTAATTTGCAGAAGCAGCATCACACATTTGGTCACTTATATAACGCCATTGACTTCAGTGGAGTTAAAGAATGAATGAAATGAATGAATAAGTGAAAGTTTAGGTCCCTTGTCAATGAACTGAGAGCGGTCCTCTCTATACTTCCCTGATGGCTGTCTTCTCTGCACTGGAAAGAGAAGTTAGGCAGGGAGGACTTAATGTGAACGTGGGATGTATAAGTCCTGGCATTATCTAGTTTTTCTGTGCTATCTCTTGTCATTTAAGTTCAATTAGTAATTAACCTTACTAAGTTTTACCTACTAAGAAAGAACTAAACCAACTTTAATAGTGCTGGGAGACCTCTGTGGGAGGCATGGAGTTGGCAGGTTGTTCAGATAGTTCACAATCTGTTTGAAAAAGGATTCTGGTACAGCAGCACCAGGCAAAGTTATCAGAAATTCTTAAAATGCATTAAAAGATATTAGCCTTGAAATGACATTTTGTTTCCTGAGCTGATTCTCGCGACTGGTGAGAGATTTTGATGATCATCTACCTTGAGCTGACCAAAACCCGGCACAAGTGTGGACAACAAGCTGTAGAGTTTAGAAGGGCCTTTCTAAAGACCTCCCTCGTGGGAGCCTTCTGAGAGGCCAGAGTTGCACAGCTACTACCCAGGAGAGTATATATGCACTTGGAGTAGTCCTGTTAAAGTAATTCAATCTGCTTATAACTTCAGTTGTTCTTCTAAATCAACATTTTTAATGATGACTGTGAAAGAACAGCTTTAAGCCATAGATCTATTTTAGTTTTTAAACTACTGTGTAACGGAAAAAGAGAGTGAGTCCCCTTTCTAATTTTATCACTTGTGTTAGGTCACCCCACTGTCTCCTGTGTTCTGATGACACAGGAAGATTAAGTCCTGCTTTCACCTCTGTATCTGGTGTCCTGGGATCACTTTTGTTGCCCTATGCTTCAGCATCCCCGGGGTAATGATATACAAGGAAAGGTAGGTTGTCTTTCAGACAGAAGTCTAAATTCTGTCTATAAAGGAAAAAAGAGCTTGTGAGTTCACATGCTATTCATTTGTTAATCCCCCTGCTCTCTACTTACTGCTTTAGCTGAGGACTGCAGTGATTTCTAACCTAACTCCCCAGGAGCTTTCTTCTCAATGTGAGGGATGACTGAGCATATTTTCCTTAATATTCCTAAACTTAGTAACTCATCACTTTGGAGTGAAATACTAACTTCTCTTTTTTTTTTTTTTTTGGTATGAAGATATTTTACCACTTATGCTGGATTGACAGATCAAAATCATGGAGTGTTGTATAGGCATAGCAAGCACATAGGGAAGCTTTGCTGTATGCTTTGGTGCTTTACTAGTCTAACAAGAGTATCTCATTCTGCAGGCTTCTTTACTCTCTTCATTTACTGAGCTTCTTAGTGAGGATACCAACAATGGTGACAGCTAATGAAGCACTCTTTCCTCAAAAAGAAGCCTACTTAGTCTGAATTCATCAGCCAGTTTAGATTCAAAGAAAAGGGTTATTATGAAAAACTTTTTGACCAATTCTAACAAATGAAATGGTATAATGAGGGAAAAGAGATCTTCAGAGAACCTGGGACTTTGTGCACAACTATGAATAGAACTGAAGAGCACAGTCAAAATGTTTTAAAGCTGGAGGAAGCTGAGGGGGATAGATTTATTTGTAGGAGTCATAATCTCAAAACAAAAGGCAGCCAGGCTGGAACACCTGTTTTGCAATGCTTGAATGCTATAATTCAGTCTGTGCTCCCTTGTATTAAATTCATGACAACTCAACAGTATTTCAATGCGGTTTTCTATCAGTTTTAGATTACATCATGCTGTGAATTGCTCTATCTGTTAATATTGATCCTTGTAAATCATTTGGTTTGAAGTCTTCAAACGGAAAGCTGTGATGCACTTCAGCATGCTATGTACTCAATTTGTCCTTGAAAGTCATTTAAAAACAATGCAAGCTGCAATTGCAGAGATAATATTACTTTTCTGAAAGGATGGATTTACCCCTTTGAACTGTCAGTAGCTGGACAAAAGCCTTCCATGGAAAGAATAAGAATGGAGGAGAAAATAGTTGGTTGGTGCTTGATGTTGACTGAGAGACTCATAGAGGTGCTGCATGTCTGAAGAGCTGTGTAGCCCAAAGCCTGATTCGAAGAAGTCGTGCTGCTATTAATGAGAGTAGCCAGAGCAGCGGAAGTTATGATTGCATCCTACTTCCTGTACTTTTATCTAGCTAGATTTTTTTTTCTTAGTTATCTAAGTTTTGCTTGAATATCTGTTTCATTTTCACCTGTATTCTTCAACTGTTACATGGCTTTGCTGTGAGCTGATAGGCATTTGCTATGCTCTGTCTGCTGGGTTGCATTTTGTTCTCCATCCATTTGTACTGGGCTAGCATTTGACTGTGAGTGAAGGTTATTTTTGTTTTGCAAATCCCTTTAGGATCCTTCAAAAAGAGTGCTGGTGTAAAAACATCAGTGTTGCTAAGACGCATATCAAACTGAGAGATGATTGTTGTTACTCTGGAAAAAAATGGAAGTAGCATTGTGATATGTTAGACATCATCATTGGTCTTTACTCACTCCTTTAGCTAAGAGAAACTCCCACGTGAATCTGTTTGGTTTTGCTGAAAATTTATGGGAGGTGGAACTGAGAAAATATGATGACTGGGATGGTGTTCATGAGCAAGGTGAGGTGGTGGAAGGGGTGTTCTCCTGCTTGTTAAAGGACTAGGGAGGTTTCCAGACTGCCTTTCCTGTAGGGAAAGAGAAGATTGCTCCTTCCTGGCAAGAGGGGCAGTAAGCACTGCAAGCAGCTGTTGAGTTGTCTGTCTTAAGCCCAGCACCTGCTTGAATCCAGCATGTAGCTGGACTGGGACAGGCACCGTGCTTCTCTTGGAGCACATATACTACTGATCAGAAACAGCATGAGTTTCTAGACATACTTTAGTCAAGACTGTGGTAAAAGCGTCAGGATTTACCTTTAACGAGGCATTCCCCAAACCAGAAATAATTGTTCCTCAAGAAATCATGGGTAAATGACAGCAAAATCTACTTTAAGTAACTGAAATTAGGCATACAATTTGGCTAATGCATCACTTTGTTACAACATGTAGTTATAGGAAGCGTATAGATTTGTCTCTTGTCGTCTTTGTGCTGATCTAGGCGTGATCCAGGAAAACAAGCAGCTGGTGACAAGGAAAATCCAACTTACACAATTGGAAGGTTCATGTCAGCGCATCACAAAAACATGCTTATAGAAGCTGCTAAACATGTGTTACCAGGAGCAAAGTGCAGTCATCCTGAAGGCTCTAAATCTACATTTCTGAAAGAGTAAAAGAGCACACATAGGTCTGAGCTATTTAGCTCCTGCCACGTGCGGTAACTAGAGTTTCAGAAATGGCTAGTGATTTGGCCTGATTTTATTACACAATTTGTTTTACGGAGTCCTAAAAGGTCCTTGACTTTCTGAGGCTCATCTAGTCAGCTTTTTCTGAAAACAAAACTCTGATAATGCTGTCACTACATTTGTACAATCTCAGCCAATTTGCAGGTGCATGAACGTAGCAACAGACATAAACACATAGATACAGACATATGTATTTCACATATACTATATACAGAATACAGAACAGGAGGTGCTAGTCTTTCCTTGAACAAGGCATGCAGTTCTCAGTGCTTCAAGTATATCTTTTTCATTTAACCACAAAAAAAAAACCTTGGGTCTATTTCTTGCTGAGGAGTATAGAACGTGCTCCATTTTATACAATATATATATGGTCACCTATCAGTTGACTATTTCTCTAATACATCAAAATAATTAGAACATTTCTTCCTTCTTTCCCTTTTTTTTTTTTAACTGAAGTGAAAACTTTATTCTTATTGAATGATTCACTTTCCACAACAGTTATTACTTCTCCAGCCTACTCTGAGTTTGTAAAAGTGACTGAAATGTTCTCAGACAAGCAGATGGGAAAATAGCCTGTAAATCTTTATTGTTATAAGTGGTTTGTAAAACTTTGGGTGTTGAAAGATAAGAGTAGTTCAAATAAATCTCAACAATGCTGACTGAAATGTTTAAAGCATTGCTTAAACCCCTTGATTAACCCAGGTTTTCAATATTTGACATGAATCAATAACTCTGAGATGTCTTTGCTGTTCTCTAGCTTTGTAAATATTTACGCATCCAGTCCCATGAAGTGACAATTAATCCTGTTGAAGCAATTCTTTGTATGCTGCATATGAAGAGATATAAAGTATAATAGTTTCAGTGGTGCTAGTTAAATAATTGGCACTTGGGACGAAATCTGTTGCGTTTCTCTTGCGAATAACCAGGATTTATACAGTGGAAGTGTGAGTGCATGGAAAGCAAAATCCACCTTCTGTGGCAAATCTTGGGCCAGCTGCTGGGAATGCAGCTTTCCTGATCCTGGCTTGTACCTGAGCCTGTGGCTGAGCATTAACAGCAGCCTTTTCTTCCAGTTAAATGAGGTGCTGAGAGCTAGATCAGGGCAAACAGTGAAAAGATGGCACGTCTATTAGCTTGTCCTCCGCGTTCCCTTTCTGGGGTGTACTATAATGGGTGGTGCACTCCAGGGAACAGGAAGATGCTCTATCCAGTTCCCAGTACGTGGGAAAGCCTTCTGTAGGAATCTCGGTGCAAAAGGGTTGTACCAGCTGTCCAGATCATGGCTGGAATTCCCACTAACACACAAAACATGTGGCAGGTTTGTATTTAAATGGTTTAGCTTACGAAGCACAGTGATATGCTTGTTCCTAAGACGCTGCACTTTTAGTCATTGTTTACTGATTTGCTCTGATTCATCTGTGGATTCTGCCAGGCTTTGAAGTTGTACTCCTTGCCTCTAGGTATTCCAGAAGTAGAAGGGGTTGGGAAATAACGAGGAAGCAGAGAAAGATCACAGTGGCACAAGATGTTCAGAGTTGGCCAACAAGAAATCACAATTGAATCTTCCTTCAGATATGCTCGGTTCTCATGCAAGATTGGACCTTTCTGTGCTTCTAGGATGGATTCCTACCCTATAGGAGAGCCTACAATAGCATGTTTATTCACTTTCCTATGAAGGGATGAGAGAAAAGGGGTGCCCAGTTCTCAAATCCATAATAAAGACCTTTTCTATGGATTTTTTCAGACTGTAATCAAAACTAAAATACATTTCAATGGGGTTCTTTTAAAATTATTCTCTAGCTAATAAGCATCCTGCCTGTTAAAAAGTGGAGAAAAAGATTGCTATATCTTTAGAAGTATTTTAGCTTATTTGCTTTATCACGCCAAAGCCCTTAAGAACCCTTTGGTATGTAAAAATGTCTTCATGCAGAAGTACTGCAGTGGTGCTGTGCTTCTGTAGCACAGTTTGACCACTCCATAATCCAAGCAGATACATGTGTGCTCAAAAGAACAGTGCACCACAGAAAAGGTGATGTGGGAAGTCAATGAAATTACTGCCAATTTTCCTGAGAGTATGCTTATACAGCCCTTAGGAGGTGCTTTTGCCTATATATCCACAAATACATATAATTCTGATTGGGACAAAAACCAGATGATTGCTAATGGATTCTTCTACAGCTTTATTTCCATGTTATGTTACATTGCTTGTCTTATTGACTATTCCTCCTTTCCCAAGCTAAGACTGAGTAGAATCTGCAGAATGTCACTTATATTTAGGCTTTGAGGTACTTTGGAAGAAAAAAAAATGTTTACGCACAAAGGTTTGCACTTTCAGCCACTGCTGTTTGAAGGCCCAAGAGATTTGAAGAGGATTTGGTGCAGTTAGAAATCCGGCTGGAGATGGATTATCAAAATATGAATTGAAACTTTCAGAGCTGAAAATATAAAGCTAATTGTCTTGGTTAAGAAAAAGCAAAATCTTTTAATTCACTCTGGCCAATTAATGTTAGTCTTCAGATCGCAAGTTAACAAGTACATAAATAGCAATGGGACAAATGAATAGAGGGGCCTTATGTGCACAGACATCTGCTCAGCCAGCCAAAGTTCCTAAACGTTCAGCTGCAAGTCTGGAAGCGCAACCACTGGTGTTTAAAATAGAAGACATGGAAATAGATGGTAGTTTGTTGTTTTGTTTGGGGTTTTTTCCCCCCTCTTTCTACTTTGTGTGATTTACCACAAAAACAAACAAAAAAAGGCCACAGGTAATGGTCGTGGTCTTGGAGTGCTTGAAGGGCAGACGTCTTCTCTCACCACACAGCAAGGGCGAATCACTACATACCTAGCAGCTGTGAGGATTGAGTGATCTGATCAACCTTTTCCGTGTCTCTTTTAAATAATAATTATTTCTAGGAGGAAGTAACATTTCGTCATCCACATCTGAAAAATAGCTTGCTTTTTGCCTTTGGTGCACAGAACTCAGAATTCTTATTGCGAAGAAAAGAGGCCAAAGAGCAGATGGGGCGATATGACAGATTCAGGTAAAATATGAGCGGCCAGCTCACAACAAGCAAATTCCGTGCGTGACAATCTTCCTGTTCTCCCCTAGGGACCGGGCAGAACTGTTCAAGAAGGAGCAGATGGAACCAGATGCCAACAGATGGGTACTGGAAAGGATTCAAGCCATGATACTTGCTGGAGCTTGAGAGTTTGCGATGGCCTGAGTTTACCCAATGACAGGTATCTAAGATTTTGAATCAGCCAGCTATCAGTCAGTTCTTAGCTACAACTACTGAAAAAAACCATTGTGGAACAAAAGACATGTACATGACATTCTCTGAACAAGCCACCAGAGCATATTTCTCAGAGAAATCCTATAGTGAGAGGAATCTTTAAGCTGTGGTTACTCATATTACTAAAGATAAAAGAATACTGCTAATGTATTTTTCATGAATGTGCCTATCCCATAATTCATTCACTCAAAATCGTGGTTTCTCTTGACCTTGAGCTAAGATGTAACAGGTGGAGAAAAGATAAATTTAGGAAATATAGTGATGCAATGCTGATACTTTTATGTCTTCTTTCATATTTTCTAGCATACCATGAAGAATAATAAATGGCAAAAGCTAAAGTGTCCTTGGCAAACAAACAAACAAAATAGCACCCTGTGATATTTTTACCTTTGCTTCACCTCACCACACACACTGTTTACTCCCACAGAGCTTGAAATATTAACCCAGCATGTTAATTTATTTCTTCCAGAGTTGCCCTGGCCATTGGATTTAACATCTCTCTTGGAAATACTTCAAACCAAATGGCTGGCTCCATCTCCAGCTTTGTTAATTAGGCACATTACTTTGTTGCTTTTTTCATATCGTTTAATGTAATTGGCATTAGTGAAGCTTTCAAAAGGCCTGTTTAGGACTACACTTTGTGGAGCTGGCTTTAAATGGCAAGCCGCTTCAAGTGTCTAGTTCTCTAGAGGACAGCCTTTGACAGCATAGAGCACGTGTGCTCAGCACATACCATACTTCCTTTCCAAAAGGGACGAAGTGACCAGTGTGACGTGTGTTTTTCACCGTACACATGTCTTTCGATGGTATTATATTTGTAATGGGAGCATTAAATGCCCCGTTTGAAGAACAGGACTCCCTCTAGAAGCATTTGTATAAATGCTTTGCTCTAAGATGGTCTTCATCCTAACCACCTTTAGGCAACTCATAGGGATACCTTGACATACAGGAGCAAAAACCTGTGGGTTTTCACATAGAAGTGCATCTTTGCAAGCCATGGATTTGGACTTGCTGTGATAATTCCAATTGATAAGGGCGCCAATACCATGTCTGCTGCCAATAAGACTGATGAATTTACACTAGGTAGGAATTCAGCTCACTAATTTCAGTTGTATTGGTGTGAAATGAAACTCTGTACCTGAACGAGGAACAGTAAGGTATAAAAGTTTAGGGGAAAAAAAGTGTGTGCACGAATTATGTCCGAGTCGTCTTTTTCATAGAAATGCTGCCCTCCAGTGGTCTGAAAAAAAGCATACATATTGCTTATTGATTGCTATGATGGAGTTTCCACTTACACTGCACCAGGTAGCAACCAAATGTACCTCTTAGTACGCCGGGCACATGGATTGCCTAGGTTCCAGCCTCAGGGAACCTACAGGTGGCATAAGACCAAGTAGAGACATTTTTAACAAAAAGTTATCGCGTTACCACTGCAGGCCCACTGACTCTGTTCCGTAAACAACCGACTAAAAATAAAAACTCTTTCTCGCAAACGGCAGGATTGTAATAGTCCACCCCACAGCGACGGCCAAAACCCCTGACTTCATACAGAACCGCGTGTAAGAAAGTGGCCACGAGTTGGACGAACGAGTCTCACAGGATGTTTATTCCTGAATGCAGTGGATTGTCACTGAAAAAACCAGCCTGGCCCGACTGACAGTCAGACACAGAGTTCTGCACACAGCAGTTGTCGGTGAGCCGGGAGGATCCTCCTGTCCTCACAGAGCATGAATCCCAGGCCACAGATAAAATACTAGTTCTCTAGGTTTTTTGTCTTTCAGACATGGCAGCCAAGTGCATTTGTTTTAGGATTGAGAAGTAAAGCGTCAATGTGAAAGGAAGGAATGTTGTATGGCTGAAGTATAACGCAGATGATCTTTAGGTATGTCACCTCTGTGCTTGCTTACCTTTCCCTTGCGTGGCTTCAAATGGTCTTTCCAGATGTGCAAGACTGTTTCTCAGCTTGTCCTGTTTTACACCTGTGTCTTAGGTGGGGATTACCATGCATGCTGAGATGATTTGCTCCCCACTGAGGGACTTGGCCACCAGAGAATCACATCACGGTCCCTCTGTCATCTTCTGTTCCTGTGCACGTGCCCCACCTGCCTTCAGGTAAGCAACCTATCTCCCCCCCAGCCCATTGCTCGCAGCACAGGCTGTACACTGCCTTCAGAGCCCTTCCACTGTCTCTGTCCTTTTGTCTTTTTACTTAAAACATTTTAAAACATTTTGCTACCCCAAAATTTGTGCAGTAATAATAAAACTCCGTACTATTCCTACAATTTTTCTCTCTGTTTTTGTAGGCGGGTTTTAGTAAGGCCGAGCTTGGGCTTTGTGATGTATTTCTCTTGCTGTTCCTAGTGTTTTCTTCCTGTTCCAGGTCCTGACTGAAGACGATGAATATTTTTGCTGTTTCCCCTCCAACAAATTTTCCGTTACAGAAAGATGAAAGCAGAACATTGAATTCACCAAGAGACCGTTTCAGAAAGAACTGTAATTTACGTCTTATCCAGCAGATGTTGCTGTTGGACCAAAAAAAGCGGCTCAAGGTCAGTTCCGGTGGGTTAGGGAGGACTGTTACTTCAGAGGGTTTCAACACTTCATGGATTTTATCCCGCATCTCTGAATCTGGTCCCTTGAGACTGGGAGACCCCCTTTTAGAGCCATGGACTCCAAGCAAAAAACCAACACCCCCGCAACCGCAATCACAACTTCCCTCAATCTTCTGATTAACTGGGTTATTTTCTGTCAGTGGTTTTAATACATATTTTATAAATAGTGGAAAGCTTAACTTCATATACAGCATGTGCCTCTCCATTGATGAATGTGGCATTATTCATCGAGTCGTACATAAAATAGCACACTTGTTGATGTTGCTAAGATGTGTTTAGAAGATCAAAGTTATTGATGTTTTAGAAAGAAAATGTGAGTTCAGTGCCGCGCTGACCGTATTATTGGGGAAAACCCTGAGGTTTTCTATCACCCTGCGGTTACAAGATAGGTCAGTTTTCACTATTAAGCTTACAGTGTTAAAGTCTTTATTCAGAAGTGACTGAGTATGCGAAAGGTAGGTTTCTGGGTCCACGTGGAAATTTCTGGGTTCCTTCTACTGGCCCAGGTGGCTTCATGCCAGACATGTCCCTAATTCCTGGTGGGACCTGCGTGGGAAAGGACTATCTGGAGGCTCTCCTGTATTGCACTAGGGACCATTCTCTCCCTCGTTAGCCCTGAAATCTGAAATATTGAAGGGAGAGTCATTGTTCTCCACTTAATGATGTTCCCAGTTGTGCAACAAGCCTTTTGAGAACGGAGCATGCTGCACAGATCGAGGAGAGAAAGTCATGACTGTTCAACAGATTTACTGGAAAACAAGTGATTTGAAGGGCTGAGGGAGGCTGAGCTGAGAAGCATTAGTAAGTAGTGCTTAATGAGGTACTCGGATGTGCCGCCCAAGATGATCTCTGGGACATTTGGCATGTGGGCCTATTATCTCCATCCCACACTCTGTCACACACGCTGAATGCAGATTGTGTTGTCAAAGATTTGCGCTCTGACTGTACAGAGACCATTTTACCTACTGTTAGTGAAGCCAAGATTGCCGTATGCGAGTTATGCAAAATGACCTTCATACCACCTCCGGCTATCACAGGCTCCGTGTCAGCCACACGTTTTGGAAATGTTGTAGGCTTTCAGCATTATTACGGGGATAGTTTCTGGTTTGTCTTCTCAAGATCAGGCGAGCCGTTAAAGCCTGCCAGCTTCTTCAGTGCAGTCGTGCTCAGGGGATCAGCATATCCGAAGGGGTTGTGATAGAAATGGGTCAGTGAGCAGAGCACAAGCAAAGGGGCACGGCAGGGAGTTTATGTCCTGGCTTTGCACTGCTACGTGAACGCTCTCCCAGACGGTATTACGTGCAGTAGCTTCAAAGTGTTCCCACTGAAGCTGGAAGTTTTGCCACTGATTTCACAATGAATGAATTAATAATTTTTAAACAAAATATTAATTTCTTCTCATTACATTCGGGTGGTACGAGGTACAAACGTCTGCAGGTTTGTGCACTTTGGGGTGTAGTTCTTCTGAAGAGGATAATGCCATTTTTATGAGTAAAATGAGCAGGCTTTGCCCTTTGCACAATGTGACCCTTTCAAATATCTCTGCAAAATACAAGCTGTGAAATGAAAACTGTTCTTCCTTCCTCGTTCAGTGGGGTTTTGTAAGGTCTTTATCTTGTGTTTGAGATGATAAGTCATTTTAAAAGAGCAGCATCTGGTGAAAAGCAACTGTCAACTTAATGTTTCTTTAATATTTTTGGATACATATGATAAAATACTTTAAAAGGAAAAAAATATACCAGGAAAAGCTCATATATTTCTTTTACCTAAAATTGAATTTTCAGTATGTGAAAAAATTCTGTAGCAGCTTCAATGATATTGTGGGAAATGGTGTATAACATTGTTATTTTTAAAACCCAGCAACTTTATTGCACTTTTTTGTTGTGAAATATTTAAAGTAGAAAAAGGATCCTCTTCATGCTCATATTTGAAAATGACCTGATGGAATTTAAACTGAAAGCACTTAGCATGTGTAAGTGAGGTATAAATTTATTCTTCTTCACTTTTTCCATAGCAATAGCTTGATTAAGATGAACTGATAACACTGGTTTTGTCACGCAGACCCAGCAGGGCTTTCTTGATCTACCAAATCAAATCAAACATTCCTAAGATACACACTTATCTTTGTGTTCAAAGACAGCTACTTTCCTTTGATTGTTTGTAGCTGTATGACTTTCCCTTTAGAGGTAGCATTCCATAGGAAACACCCGACAATTCCAGTATCTTTAGTAAAGGTTCAGGCAGGCTCTGTCCTGCCGAGACAGCTCAGGGAAAGAAACGGTCTGGCTTGCAGTCACCCCAAGTTTCTCTCAGGCTTTGCATTTCAGTGCAGTTTGTGGGATTCAGATTTTTTAAAAATCAGGTGGTGTTTCTTTAGGTGCCCTGTCCTGCAGAGTATTGATCTGGAACCTGTATGGTACAAACTGATGATTTCAGGCTATTGGTGCTGGAGTGTGCTAGAGCTAAACTGCAGTTTGTCTCGTAGGATCAACCCTAAATGCCTAAATACACCCTCAGGAGCCAAATTTAAGAACGGACGTTCATAAATCCGTCCTGTGTCTGTTCCTCAGCTCTGCTTATGTTCCCTGCCACTGTCAGAACTAAACTAAAGCTCTGAATCCAAATATTTCCAGTTTCGAAATATCTGTATATAGGCTGGGATATAATTCTGTCAGTAACATGCTGTCCTCTTGATGCACAGAGTAAAGCAACTTGAGGCATTTGTTTTAAATATATTACCTTAGAAATAGACAGGAAGAAATTGCACAGGGAACACATTTTCCTTGCATAAGTTAAAAAATAAATATAGCTGTAACCTAAACATGTGTTTATCAGCACTGATGCTCTTTGGCCTTACTCTGGTGGACTTTGCTCACTGACATCAGTGGGAAAAAGATGGGCTCTGCATAGGAAATCTGTGAATGTTTTTTTCTTCTTCATCCATCCATCTATTTTGGGATGTGCTAAATGCTTGTTCTCTGTTGTAACATTAACATCAGTATGTGGAAACTTGGGTTGCTAAAATAAATCAGTGAAATGCAATATACATGACTTCACATGGAACTGCATGTACATTGTCGAGCACAAGCGCCCCATGTCCACTGTGCCATGCCGGCTTTACAGCCTAGTACAACCTATTGTGTCCCGCGGAAGCAGGGTGCTGTAGTGAGGCGGGCATGAACTTTGTCGTGCCAGTATGTATAGAGTCTCTGTAGTTCCTAAGCTGGCAAAGTGTTTCTTGGTTGCCATTTACATGACAGTAAAATCAATACTTTTACCAGCCTCAGCGTATAGGGATGGCAAGGTCTATAGTATTTCACAAAAGCATCTTTTGCATTGTGGGCCTGACTGAGTGTTTGCTGGAGGCAATGAAGATTTTATTGTTGATGTGCGAGGCATTGATTTGTGAGGCTCTAACTGTCTCTCTTTAGCTTTTTTAAGTTAGTGGTACAGGCTTCAGACTAACCTGGGGCATTTTTCTGACCTTAGTAGAGATCTTCCTGATTCATGCTAGTATGAATTAGCACATTCTCAAGTTTGTATAATTTTTATTTTTAATGGAAAAATGAAAGGGCTAAGCTCAACACTTATGGGCTGGACTGTTTTCTGCCTACAGTGAAATCAGTGGGAGACCTTTACAAAGTTGGCCTGCTCTGCAGAGTGGTCCGGTGCCTCAATGCTCAATTTATCATCCGCTGTGGTCACAAGTGCGTGAATGAGGAAGAAGTCCCCATGGCTGCTACCTTCCCTGCCCTTCTGGCTTCAGATAAGACATCAAGCTCAGAGCACACCTCTGCCCCAGAAGGAAGGAGAAGCAAGTGCGTTGCTCTGCTCAACACGGGGCTGCTCACTCCTCTCCTCTCCATGGAGCTTTGATCTTCAAGGCCCCCATGACTAAAGGAGTGGGAGACGTTCCCGTGGGATTAGCTGTTCCCCCTTTCTTTTTCCTGCTTAAGAGGTAAGAGCTTCACAAACTCCCTCTTTAACAGTCACCTCAAAGACAGTATGACGACTGATCTGTCACCGAAGTATTTAAAGCTGATGACGACAACTGGGTTGGTTTTGGGGGATTTTTTTTTTTACTGTGATGTTTAAACAAGATCCATAAATCCCAGGGATATAACAAGAAATAGGTTTTTTCACGTTGGCTGTAGCTGCTGGTTATTCTTGTCCAAATGTACAGAAACGCCCCGATGGCTACTTACCCATGACAACCTGCTCAGGGCTTAACATTTTTCAGTTTCACAGCAAGCTTGCAAGGTTACACATATATACTGAATGAAACATAGCCCACCGGTTATTTTTAGAGAGGCTCTAAACAAGAAGTAAATCCCCAGAGCAGTGCTGCCAGAGATGCGTAAAGTTCAAATCCAAATTAAAACTGCCTATCTTTGGCCTAAATTCCAACCTGAGTTGAGGAAAACTGTGATCTATACCTTGAATTTTATGACAAAAAAATCCTTTGCAATTATTTTCCAGTACCTGAGAAAATATGAACATGGTACAAACACTGGAAAATTAGAACTTGAATGAAAAATCTGAACGTTTGTCCAAGAACGTAGTACCTGGTCTTGTGAGATACTGTTGTAGGACTCTACGTTTGGGTAGCTGCACTGGAATTTGGAGAGTCTGATTTACTGATGCCTGGTTCTAACACATCTCTGTAAGATCAAGTCCTATAATGTAATCGCAAACTTTAGGGGGATAGGAAGAGGAATATGCTTATTTACCTTAAAGATCCCTTTAATAATGACCTGTGATGTGCAAGACTTGGTTTAGAAATCACCAAGATGCAATATGAAGAAAGTAGACTCCTTTTCAGCAACATACTTATGCAAAGTAGTTGAAAGGAGTGCAACTGAAGCATGTTCTTGATTTCTTTGCTGAATCAGAGCCTGTATCTTCTTCCTGCCAAGGCAGCGATCTTAATACCCCTCCTAAATGCACTAGTAATCCTAGAAGCCCTAATGAAAGTCAAGATAACACCACAGATTTTATAAATAAGGGTCTTTATTTAGAATACTGTTGAAAACATTCTTGGCAACCACATCGTATAAATATATAAAGTTAAAGTTTGACACAACAAACCAAGCAATATTAAATATTTTTTACTTCTTTTCCTTTTTTTATTTTTGCTTTTCTTTCTTTTTTTTCCTTTCTTTTCCCATTTTTCCCCTTTTTTTTTTTGCAAAGCAGCTCTTATTTACAATTATACAAAAAGTCTTATAAAAAATGGTCCACAACCTTATTTTGGCCAGAACAGGAGTAATAGGAAGGATCTGTCATGCCACTACTGTTGTAGGTTTTTATTCTCCTCCACATTCAAGAGCCAGGTTCCTATTCCCCAAAGCCCAGATTAAACATTGGCCATTTCATGATACACAATCTTATCTCTAGACATATTAAATAACTTTAGTTCAACAACCAATAAATAACTAGGTGTATTTTGAAGTAATATAGGTTTGAAAAGTTATATATTTGAAGGAATTTTGAGTGATACTAAAAACTGGAACAAGTCTTAAGAAGTCTTTTCAGTCTCAGAAGGCAGGTCTCAGAGCGTGGCTGAAAGGAGCAATTTGTTTTCAGCACAGTCCAGCTGGACCTGCCTTTATAGCACTTGGTAGATGGGATTGCTGCTGTTGTCCTGGGGAAGTGGGGTGCAGTTGGTGGGGGAAGGAATTTGGGCTCCGCTGTCGTTCAGACTCGCTCCTTCTGGGGGGGAACAGGGACTCCCTTCAGCAACAGTTTCCACTGGAGGCAGTACAGGACATGTGGAGTTATCTGTGGAAATCCTCTCTACGATGCTTGAGAGGCAATCGAGGCTGGAAACAACAGAACTCTTCCCGTGCTTTGGATCTAAAAAACAGACAAAAAAAGGTGAACAGTTTATCCGATGCGTACTTAATGTTAGTAAAATGTAGCTCTTTTATAAAACCCCAATGAGTATCTGACAGCGTGCATCTGTGAGCACGTAAAGATTCAGAGGAAATGAATATTGGTGAAGGACACCAATAATCAGAAAACAGAGATTGTAATTTGCAAAATGAAAGAGAGACCCAACCAAAGTATGCTACTTTTGGGGCAGGGTGGATCCAGGGCTTCACTTCAGTCCACAGAAAGGGAAGGGAAGATTTTAAATCAATCGGCAATTTCTCCAGTTTGGATCAATGATAGATAGGGTTAGAAAAGTCTTAATGCAAAACATGGATAAACACTGAAAATTAGTTGCAGGGAGGAATATATTTTTACCCAGATGTTATATATGCAGAACAGGACGTGCAGCTCTAACGTATCCCCTTATTTGAAAATACACCTAGAGGAAATCCAATGCTTCTATTAGCATGAACAGCTTGCTGGCTGAAAAGGCAGGTTCCTCTTTCAGCCCAGTTGGGGTCAGCTAAACAACTGCGGACAGAGAAGGCACAAGGAAGTTTGCTGCATTGACTGCTTCTGTCTCTGTGTTTCAGACAGCCGTTACGGCACACACTCACCATTTGGTGATTCTGTGTAGTAGCTGCTGTCATAGCTGTTTCTTCTGCGAGAGCTGCAAGGAGGCCCGCTGTACTCCATCTGGAAAGGAGAGCAATCTGAATGAGGTCACTGGTTGGGGACAGCATTTACTAAAACCCCAGTAACCAACCAATTTTGTAGTCCGGCCCCTAGTCTGTGCCATTGTTCCAGTCCCGCCTGAAATGCCATCAAGCTGTAGTTTCTTTGAATGAGGCAGAACTTAACTTGGCTAGAGGGGGATTCACCCCAGACTATTTTATGTTGCGCTGCTGTTTCAAAGGAAAATTACTGTTGTTGTTGTTGTTGTATCGAATGCTGTAGCTTTACAAATGAGATGAGGTTTTCCAGCATTCTGATCAGATACTGCCCTAAACATATCTTCAGTTTACAACAGGGAGACCAAAAGGAGAACAAGCCTTTTTTTTGATTTAATTTTTGAAGGTTTGTCCAAACATGAGTTTTTCTTAAAAAGCCTCTACTCTACCTCTGTCCCTTTTTACTTCCTTTAGTTTCTCTTCCCATTTCCAATTTGAACAGAAAAAGCCCCCAAACATTGACCAATATATTTGTTTCCAATACTTTAATCCACAATGAAATTACTCTTTCTGTCAAAAGGCTGTATTTTGAGGAGGGATCTTTTGTGTAAATCTTCTCTCCAATCTGCCAACTATCTCATGATCGCAGATATTCAACTTGGTAATGATTATTCCCACCAGAGCACAGAAAAATATCTCAGGTCTTGAAGTGCCCTGAAGATCCCATCCCAGACAGCTGTCCCCTACTACAGTCACCATGTCCCTCCACCTCAGAGTCAGACCAGAGCCTGAGCCTATAGTCCCAGTGAAAATACGTGTCGATGAGACACCCTCGCCGGCACCCACCCTTCTACCCTGCCCATAACATACAAGCCAGACTGAAAGCCTAGGGTCTCCTTCTTATTGCTAGTAAATGTCTACAGAGGAAATGAAGTGAGAGGAGAAATGGAGAACCTTTTTCTCGAGGGTCAACAAAAACAACTCCTGTCCCTTAGACCCTCCTCCTGTTATAGTGATGAATGGCAGAAAACAAAACCCAGACTATTATCAGTTCCCGTGTAAGTACCACGACCAAGGGGGACCTTCCTCTCTGCTGTCTCTAGAGGACTCCAAGGTAACGATAGAGCAGAAGATTGAACAGATTCCCCAGGAGCTACAGGAGCACAGGCAGGGTTCAGACCTCACCATGCCCCCAGGTATTCATCCCAGGCGGCTTCCCAAAGTGCTCTCCCAGCAGCTCCCCCTGGCTTCCCTGGGACACAAGGGGACCCGCCTAACTTCTCATCCTAGGGAAGAAAGCGTGTAAGAGATTTTTCTTCTTTCCCAGAGATCCTGGCATGCGGGCACCCCACCTCCCTTTCCTGCTGGAGCTCAAGGCATGAGAAAGGACTGTGTCTTCTGCCTGGGGAGGTAAGGAAGGCAGCTGCTGTGGGAGAGGCAGGAGGACGCAACTCGCCCTGCACGGGTTTGGACCGACAGCATCCCGGGCGCCTCGGTGGCAGGGTGTCCTCCCTGGGGCACTCACCATGCCATCGGAGCAGTTGGAGCGGGGGCTGGAGGCATCTGATTCCCCGCTGTAGTGCTCCAGCACCGGGTAGTAAGCATCCTCCTGCTCCCGCAGCAGCGCCTGCAGGCTCTCGATGTAGCGGATGGCGTTGCGCAGGATCTCCACCTTGGGCAGGCGTTGGTTGGGGTTGGTGGAGGTGCAGCGCTTGAGGGTCTCAAAGGCCTCGTTGACCTTGCTGAGCCGCCGCCGCTCCCTCATGGTGGCAGCCTTACGGCGGTCAGCGTTGGTGGTCTTCCTCTTGCAAGCCTTGCAGGCCCACAGCAGGCAGCGGCCGGCCTGGTGGTGCCCGCTGGGTGCCCGGACGTGCTCCTCCTCATGCGGGTGCCCATGGTGGTGCCCGTGGTGGTGCGGGTGCTCCTCGGGCTTCAGCAGGCCCCCCACGTGCACCAGCCGGGGGTCCAGGTCCTCGAAGAAGTGCATGTCTGACGTGTTGAAGCATGGGTCGTCGTAGAAGTCATCAGCGGCCGTGAAGGAGCAAAGGGAGCCCTCCGTCATCTCCATGGGGCCCAGTAAGTCCATGGGGGCGGCGGAGGAGGCGGCAGCCGGGCCAGAGGAGGTCAGCGAGGGGATCAGAAGCCAGGGGGCTTCGATCGGGCTGTCCAGCGACAGCCGCCGGCCCGGCGGG
>VZSC01011606.1:40637-80797 GCA_013398225.1 Steatornis caripensis | reverse complement strand
CACCCGCGCCTCCCCGCCGCGCCGTCTGATATAGCCCGGGCACCTGGGACACACCTTGCCGCGCACGGCGACGCCGGGCCGCCCCCTCCCCGCCTCCCTCCCGGCCCGCGCCGACGGGAGGTGCGTGGGGCCGCCCGCCCTCGCCGTGGCGGGGGGTGGGGGGGGGCGCGCCGCCATTTCGTGCGTGCCCGTGGGCAGGCGCGGCGGGAGCTCCCTGCGCCCAGGGAACCCCGTCCGTTTGGGCGATCTGCGCCGCGAGTAGGCGGCCGTGGGCGAGCGGGCTGGTGCCGGGCCGGCCCGCGGCAGCGCACGAAGCGGCGCGGCACCTCGTCCGTCAGCCCCGGCCCATGATCTCTCTGCCAGGGCGGGAAGGGCCGAGCGGTGACTCGGCATTTCTGCAGCTCATTTGAGGGACGGTAGCCAGCGACGCCCACACTTAAATACCTCCTTCTGACAGCGAGCAGCGTGGCCGAGTCGGGCCCGGAGCAGCTGACGGTGGCTTGCAGTCAGATGCGGTCGTGGGGAGGGAGTGATCTGTGAAAAAATCCTGGGAACTTAATAGCGCATCTATAAATGTCTTGGCTACGGGGTAAATTCTTTATCTTTCTTGATTTAGCACTAAAAGTGTGTTGAATTGACCCTATCTAGGCAGATTAAACCACCTTCGGTATTTTAGTAACTAATAATCCTCGGTTTGTACAGTAACTTCAAAATACAGGTTTCTGACTTTTTCAGCTGCTTTACCATATGGATGGAGCACTGCGTGTTACTGCTTGAGCATTTGTTTATCTTTAATAGATTCCAGCCAGTGGAGTGGAAATACGAGTAATCTCAACACCCTTCAAATTTATAATTTTCTGTTCAGTGACTTTCTGTTTAGTAAGCTTAATGTTACGTGCCGTTCTGTGGAACATTTTTCCAGCAGATCACCCCACTCCCCCACAAACCCAGGGTGCTAACGGCAGAATCGTTATTCCATTGCACGATTTAATTGTTATTTGATCTGATTACCTAGAGCGGAGCACACATAGTCTCGAGAGTAGTCACGTAAAGATGTGAGAAAAGCGCTCATGAGTAACTTACATATTTCTAGTTCGGTGCCTCCATCTCTTGTGCTGTTCAGCCCTCTTTGTTTAATGTAATTGACCATTTTTTCATTCTTCTGATTCTTCATGCTGTAGTTAAATTAGAAGTTTCAGCAAGTAAAATGTAAAACAGTGTGCTAAGTTCCCATTTAAAAAAATACATTTAAGCATGTGCTTATTTTAATCATTTGAGTAAAACTGCATGTAAGTAAGGTATACCTGTAATGTTTGCAAGACTAAAGTAAGTACCTAAATTAGTAAGTTACAGTATATTCATTGACAAGACAGTTCAACAATATATGACCTTGTTCTTAAGTTCTCAGTAAGGGTCCTGTTTTTCGCTGGGGCGCTAGGGACTTTTGCTGGGAAGATGTGCTCCTGACAGTTACATTTGAGCTTGCTCCATTCCAACTGCCTTGGTTTTAGCCAGTAAAATAGTTGCTAGTATTTTATTATTCCAGAATATTCCTTTGAGTGCCTCAGAAGAGGAACAGCAAGTGTGGTGTCTGTGTGTGTGTATGCATTGACATCCTAATCTACATAAAATACTTGATGACCTCCTTTCTGTGGACAGTCCAAATAATTTGAAGTGTGAAATCGCAACAGAAAGCAAGTTAGCTAGTGTCTCTGTGGAAGTTTATAGTTGTATTTGGTTAGGTTGGCATTCGTGACAATTTCTGAGCAGCTCGTAGATGGTTGTTACCTGTATTAGCAGACTTCTAGTCCCTTGGAAGTCACTGTTAAGTTATCCCATTTCAGTGATGGAGAACTAAGACGCAAAGACATTTCTTAAGGCCACGTTAAGATACACGGGGCTGATCTGAAAACTGACTCTAAATTTCCTTAATCTCCATACGTTCTTTAACTCCTCTTTTTAGAAGAACACGGTTCAATTTATTTTGCTTTGTACTTCATAGAACTAAAGGAAGTACACGTCATTTGTACTGTAATCAAATGTATTGCGGAGAAATTTCATTACAAAGTAATGTGGGGATTCTTGCTGCATACGATGAGGTGGTGTCACATGCGGTCATATCTGGACTGAAGAAAGTGTCATCTGTTCCAAAAACTTGTGACGTCAAGTCTTGGGTTTTAAGAAATGCTGTATCCTGGGGAACAAGTGCTTTGTTCAGTTTCTTAGTTACAACATTACAACATGGCATGGAGAAAGTGCGGCTGCCTGCAGTCAGGTGGAGGCTGCTTTTAAGATAGGCTGCTTTTTTTTCCCATCCACCCAAAGCTGAAGGGGAAGTCGTGCGTCTCTCTGCCGAACTGTATGCTTTAGAAGTTATAACCCACTTGGGGAAACAATATCTGTATATGACTTTGATACAACAAGTGAATCTGGGTTAGATCCTTATTCTCACTAAATTGTGAAGTGTGAAAGTACGTTACAGACTTCCTGAATGAGCTGATCTTGGGGTGAAGAGGGTTGGACACTGAGTGATCTTGACTGAGGGAAAGCAAGAACAGATAGTTATGTGTAAGTCATTGCAAAAAGGGTTGGTGACATCTGTGAATAGGGTTGGTGACAGAATTTGAGCCTGTTTAGTCCCATAATCTAGGATTGTTTAAATGCGTAGTGTTAGGCACATACCTTAATGAAATACGTGTTTATTCATTTTCACGATTTGGCATGATTTTGATACAACATGTTTTAAAAAGTGCTGAAAGCGGTATGGCGAAGTGGGAAGCCAAACAACGCAGCGTGGTATACAGAACTGCAATTAAAATTCCAGCAAATTAAGCGCTCTCTCACACACACCCCGCCTCTGCCCAGACACACACTCCTCCCTTTCCTTTTATTCTTTGGCAGAGTGCAGCAGAGAGGACTGTTACTGTCAGTGGGCTTTAGCAATCATCTGAAAATACCCTTTCTGCTGAGACTACTTTGCAAACATTTTGTTGTATCTGGCCATTTTCTACCTTGATTCTCTCTCATCTAAAGCTAGACTCTTTAACTTGTGCTTTGTAATCTGAAGTTAATACTGTTTGTTCTTTAACCACAGGTAGCAGGAGTTGTGGCTGTTGCTGCTATCCAGCCACCATCTGTTAGCTTCTTTCTAGCTGTGACAGATTTTTCGTGTGCTTTGCAAATAGTGTATCTCATGCTGCCAAACTTTGGTATTGTGTGACCATTCAGTGCCCATCAATACCTATGATGAAAATGGAGGGCTGTGTGAAGGAAAAGTAATAAATAAATAAATGTATAATACGTATGCCAGTGAATCCTTCATTCATGATTTTGTTTCGTAATTAAGTGAAACCTAAGCTTTCTGGCAGGAACTGGAGAATGATTCCTACAAACCCATGAGTTCACAATTGCTTGTATTGGGCTTGAAGTCACTTAACCCATTTATCTGGATGCTTTTCAATTCTCAACAGGTGCTTCGTTTCACTATTTAGTCTGATCCCACTCTTTTTTATTTCCCTTTTCCATGGAGGAAAAGCAGCAAGACTTCTGAGTTATTTTGCTGCGGTTTTGCACCGTATGACTCATAAAGTTAAAAAAGCAGTCTGAAATTTGGGAGGTTACTACTTAAGTCAGCATAGAAAAATACCTTTTTTAAACTGTCTTACAGTAAAAGTAGTCATCAGCAAAACATGAGATGGCCCTGGGGTGACGGTGGCACTGTGACCAGGCTGTGAGGTGGGCATTCTGGAAAATGCTTTTTGTCTGTATGTCACTGAGCAAATGGAAAGGTCCACTTTGTTATGGTGCTGTGAAATCAGCATGTTTTAGCGATACAAGAGAAGGATTTCCCAAAAGTGAAAGTGAGAGCGTAGTCCCTCTGAAGTCAGAGTCTAGATCTTCTTAGTATCAATCAGAGCAGACAGGGGCCTACAGGCACTGAAAATTACTATGCAGTGCCATACCTATACATATTTTATATATATTCAGTTTACTAAAATGAGGTGCCACAATGAAATCCTGTTTGCAAAATACTTGGATTAATTTTGATTTTGTAAGTAATTTTTGAAGTGCCTTTTTTTGGCGCTCGCCTCAAATACTCCAAAGCTTAGTTTTCCATTGCTTTCCTTTGACTCTTTTCTAGAGAGTCAAAGATTTTCTTCCACTCGTTGATATTTTTGTATTTGCAAAACATCCATTCCTGCAGTGTTTAAAGTCAGTTGAAATGTTTGAGGATGTTCTTCAGTTGTATTGGAAACAGCCACGTCTTTTTGCATTCATTCAGTTTTCCCACTTTGCATCAGTAGCCTCATAAAGTTACGACACTTGGTGCCTCTGATGTAACTTTTATCTTGGGCAGTTCAGTTCTGTAGGCTTCCTTGACATGAGTCTGCATGGCACAGATACTGAGAAGTTGGCTCATTTGTCTTTATTCTTTTGCAATGAAGTCCTTCCTTAAGGAACTTTCCAAACGCTGCATAATATAAACCACTGTGATATACAGAGAGTTCTTTGAAACTTCACTGATTGAAATCTGTCTTTTGAACAGAATATGCCCACAGCCTGAAGGCATGTCTGTGCCATTTCGAAAATAAACATACAACACAAGCTCGTTAGAGTTTCTGAAATACAAGCAAAGCTTATCTTTAACCTTGTGTCACAGAACAGGTATAGAAGGGTTTCCTAATTCATGCTATTTTCTTCTCTCCAGCGTTTTAAATTAGATTATCTCTAATTAATGCTTGCTTTTACCATGGGATGCTTCCAGTAGCAGAGAATTCGCTTCAGGTAATATGGTGAGGAGACCAGCAGCCTCAGCTTCTTCTCAGCAGGGTGCTGCAGGGCCCAGAGAGGCCCAGTGCCCTGCAGTGCAGCAGGGAGCCTTCATGGCCACTGTGGCTGATGCTCAAAGCTGCACTGTGACTTCGGTGTTCAGGGCACATCCTGCCTGCGTAGCACCTGCCCTCACGCTCCTGCCACTGCCCAGGCACCCCGCCCTTCTCCTCTCTGTCCCTGTAGGCGCTTGCCAGCTGCTGCCACAACCACAGTGCTCAGATGGACTCATCCTCTCCCTTTGCTCCCACCCTCGCTTCTGTGGGCCCCTGAGAAAGCACCATGCCGACAGCAGGTTTGGGGTCTGTGGCAGCGGGGCAGCTCTGTGGTCAAGCCTAGAAGATGTAACTGCATAGGTAAACACTTGGCTGTGACTATTCTGCCTCAGCCTGGTTTATGTTTGACACCTTCAGCTATCATGTTGCATCTCAAGTCAAGCTGCATATGGCCGTGTTTGAATGTGTGTGACTCTGTACTACAGATTTCATAATGCTGGGGCTGCAGGTAAAACTGCACTGCAGCCACTACTAACTTGTGTCTAGGAGCTGTGTATTACTATTTTCTGTCAAGCACATACCACTCTTTCCAATGCAATTTTAAATTGTAATTTTAAATGTTAATGATTCACCTGCACTGAGTTGTTCTCCCCTAGTCTTTTCTCCTCGTATTTGCAAAACCTTTAGCTTTGCCGACTGGGCTTCGCAGCTAATCTGTGTCTCTATGAGCCCTGCTGCTGCCAGGGCTCAGGAAGCCCACTGTTTGGCTTGAGCCCTGCTGCTGCCAGGGCTCAGGAAGCCCACTGTTTGGCTTGTGCAGAGAGGCAGCAAGGGGAGCTGGCGCCTTGGGGGCTGTCAGTTGCTCCCTGCCTCTGCCTGGTGGCTGCAGAGGGCCAGCAGCCAGGCTGAGCAAGCTTCAGCCTAGTCAGCAGCATGACACTTGGCCTCCATTTCTTCTCTTATAAATACACGTAAGCTGTGGAGTGTTAATTTTGAGTGGTACTGGCTGATACTAGCCGTTTGATTTTTTTAAAGAGGCTGTCCTTAGGAGTAAGTTAGAATAAACTGGCAGGGTTCACCTGCCTCTGAGATTTTGCAGTTGTTATTTCAAGCCGCATATTTAAATGCATAGGCCAGCAAACTTAAGGCTCATCCTTGCAATCTGTCCATGGCACTTCGTAAGTCCAGTCACTTATTGCAGGTTGAAGCCACTGGGTCTCAGTACTGGAGCAAATTTAAGGAGATTCTGTGGAATTTGTGAAACATGTGGTGCACCCCAGGCAACATGTTGCATAATGGGGTTGTGCAATTCCAAACTGCCTAAAGTCTGTCATCATTTATATACCTTGCCTTTCTGTTCTACTTGCCTTTCCACAGCTGTGGATAAGAATCTGTACCTAATTTTGGACAAATGAGAAAATAAGGTTTGACATGTTGAAAAAGGCAGTGCCTTTGTTTGTACAGTCTGTGTCATCTGAAATCAGTGACTGCAGGTAATGCCTTCCAGGCAGCGTAAACTTTGGTAGGTGCACCCTGTGCTCCAGATGGCCCTTGAAGGAGCATCAGACCTCCCTCTTCAGGTGGACATGAGCAGATGCACTCTGTACATACTCAGAATATTTGGCCTAGCAGAAGTAAACTGCAGGCAAGGGATGAAGATCCAGAAACTATTTATTGTCTTGCTGCTGTATCCTACAGATAATCAAGTTCATAAAGTCCCTGCTAGTACCAAGAGCACCTGCTTCTGAAGTACAGGTACTCCTGGGAGTTAAATGATTTGACTGATGCCGTTCACTACTTGGCTTGAGAGAGAAGAAATTAAAGCCACAGATGTGGTAAGACGTGTGCAAAATGTTTGCAGGTGAAGAGGAAATTATTCTAAATATTTTAGCTTTCATATTCACCAAAAAACAACGAATGAACCCTTTTCACAGTTTTTGTTTGAAAAAAGAATCATTTCAAAGTTTAAATGAAACTGCTTGAGGAAAAAAAAAGGTTCTTTATTTAAAACTTTAATGTGAACACTCATCAGCTAAATGTTTGTTAAATTTTGTATGAATATAGATTCAGTGGTGGTGAATCAGACAAAACAGAAGTGGATAATTTCGCTCAAACATCATAGTCCTTAAAGGCTACGGGAAATTCCAATGAAGTAACTCCTATTCTAGTTCCAGTCACAAATGACCCTTTATTGCTGCTTTCTGCTCAAAACACCTCTTATAGGCCAGTCTAGATATTATCCTTCCTAGTGTAAGTGGTGTGATTCCCTAGTGTATCTCTTTCCCTATCTTTTCCTACCTAATTCAATTTTAATGGCTTTAAATACATTATAAAAATCTTATAATGGTAGGTGTTAGATTGTAGTCTGTTTGTGGCAGTTTGTCCCAGTTAAAGTCTTTTGTGCCAGTTTGCAAGGATCAAACAAATTGTTTTCAATTTCAGTGTCCTTATGCAGATCACTTGTTGAACTGGGCATTCCGATTTCAATGGAATTATGAGGTGTAACTCAGAGTGCGTTTGGTTCCTATCACTTAAGGCAGTCAGCACCATTAATTGGTAATCTCGGCAAGTTATTTATTCTGGTCCTTAGGACACAATGGCATTACAGTGATGCAGTGAAATGCTTTACTTTTTTAATTTTTAAATCACTAGCGCCAATTGCTATCTCTTTTAGAATTTAGAAATTACTGTGCTGAGTATTTACAAATTTCACAGAACATTTTGTTCTCTGATTTAAATCCCGCATACCAAGCATCTGCCTGGGGCGAAGGCAAAAAAAAAAAAGTTAGCTTTGATACTCTAAGACTGGTTGAATAAATCCTGTGCAGCTGGCCTGCGTGAAATGTGCCCAATGACAGCAAGCTGCGGAGAGGATTCAGAGGGTTAGGAAGACCTCTGTGCCTGTCACATGCTAGGAGTGTTTTATTGCTTTTGCTGTAAAGGGCAGTAACATACAGGTATCCGTAGTGCTCAGTATTAAGTGTGCAAAGTGGTGATTGCCATGTGGTTCCCTCAGACATATATGTGGACAAAGCTGACGCATAAAAGTGCAATATTGCCTTCTTTTTATGTTCATACATGCTTTGATGTTTTCTAACTTTGGAATTGTGGTTAAAGCCTTAAAGGGAATCCGTGAGTCTGCAGCAGCTAAGAATATGTTTCTAGCACTGGATGTTCCTGTGTGGTTGTCTGAATGCCTCTTCATTGGTGAGGAAATGGTGTTGTCTAGCCTGTACTGCAGTGTTTGTCGAGGGAAATTCTCGGAGACTTATTTAAATGAGCAAGCCAACACAGTACACTTTACACTTGTGTGTACTTGTGGATAAGATGCCAGTAACTGTTATGGATTGGAGACTGTTGTTTCTGCCTGTGCTATTCTCACCACCAGCTCTGCTCCTTCAACTCTCTCCGCTTTGTTTCTTTATGTAATATAACCCAGCTGAGATATGGTCCCAAGGGGAAAGTGACTTAAACAAATCTAAGTCACGAAAAGTCATGAATTAAAAGATGTGCAGTTCAGGAAAATAAATTTTGGAATACAAAGTTATGAAGGCTGTGACCGGTTCACGTGAGCACCTTGTAGCAAGGTCATGTTTTTCCCTAGTAGTGCATCGACAGGAATTTGGAAAGCTTGCTTTTACTCATATTGTGTGAGCAGAGTGGTTTTGGCAGTGCCAAAACTCTGCAGTGCCGCTTTAGTGAATACAGCTCCATTCACAAGCTCGAGAGCTTCCAGGTTCTCTGGAAACAGGCACAAGAGTAACTGCAAGGAGTGAGAACAGATTTGCAGAACTGACCTTTGGAGGTCAGAATGGCAGGACTCGGAAAGAAAAACCATAGACACTTTCATTAATACAAACATTTATCAGTAATACACTGAGAGAGACTTAAAAAAGAGATTTGTATGTATTGGGTAATAAACCAACTTCTAGCAAAATGAGATAAGAAGAAAATTTTCCTTGGAGCCAATTTGGCCAATAGCTGTTTCTTGCAGGGTTTTTTGGTGCTCTCCCCATGTCATTTTGTAGTGGCTGTACATTGAAATAATGCACTGAGCTATGTGGACCACTGGCCTGAGGAAGTGCATGGCAGTTCTTACGATGCCTGTGCTGAAAGACTTCTTTTAAGAGACCTTGACAGTGTTTGATTTGGTTTGTTCCAGAATGGGATCGCCCCTGGTGATGCATGCTCATGATCTGGACTCCAGGACTCAAGCAGGACTGAGGGAGACGTCTTGACAGGCAACAGTAAGATTGTGTTAGCTGTGTACAGGGGGATGTTGAAGTCTAGTATATGTGGCTTGTGACTTTTAGCTGTATGGTCTGAAGCAAGGGACAGGAAGGTTTCTTTCCTTTTTTTAAAGGAAGATCAGTGCAGAACAAAAGAGGTGAAAAATCCTTAGGAAAACCAAAAAGAGAAGAGAAGCAGCACTGAGAATGGGCCACATCTTTTACTGGTGTATATGAGCATTACCCATATAACTTCAGGAGAGTACGTGCTTTAACTGAGCATGTACCAGCTGAGGACTTGGCCCATAGTATCCTTTATAAAGCTCTGATTCCTCCCCAAATAGTTTTTCCCTCCCTCTTCAAAGAGGCACCTGTTGTTGGTGGAGTTGGAGATGATACTGGATTAGTGCACATGCGGTCAGCCTGCTTGGCCTCGGCCCTTTGGACCCAAAATGAACTCCAGCTGCTGTTGCCCAGAGCAGGTGCTTCATCCAGTCCTAGCAGCTGTTTGAATGTATATTGCCATGGCCAAGAGGAGGGGGTAGGTCCCCTGAAGTACCCAGAGGAATAGCTGATCAGCAGGAAGGGAGAAAAAGAGAGTGTGCCACAGATACCTGATTTTTATACCCAGCATTTAGCAGAGAAAAGTTGTTCTAGCGTTTCCTTGTGGAAATGGGAAATAGTGGCTCTCACTCTGCATGCACTGAGCCTGCCCAGTGACCTGATGGGTGGTGGTTCCTAAAATGAGGCTGAGGGACCACTGAAGACCAGCAAGGGCATGACATATGGTTGATCTCTAAGCTGCCCAAACTGTATTGTACAGGTACATGGCAGTGCGTGGGAAATTTTGAGGACTGGTAGTGTTTCACAGTTGTTTGGTGTTTGGAGTCGTTGGTTTAAAGCTCCAGTGAGCAGCCCGGCACAAGCGAGACTAGGTGCAGAACAGCATGCAGGCTAATAGTCTGCTACATGTGATAGCGTGGGCTTCACACTCACACTGCCAAAGCCAGCTGCAAGGGGAGAAAACAAAAGCAGAGATAATATGGGGTTATGCATTAGCCATAGGGGACAGTGTCAGGGAAATGGAGGGTGAGGAGACAATGTGGGTGCATTAGGGAGATATGGATGGCTGGGAAGTAGCAGCCAGAGTTTAAGGATAGGGCACGGATAGCCCATGTCAGAGATAAAGCAGCAGCAACCCAGGGTTAGAGTGAAGGGGACAGGACAAAGATGAAACTTTCTTGGGTAAGGGAATCACAGCCTTCAAAGGAGAGAAGGCAGCTTAGAGTAAGGATAACCCAGACCTGCAGCAGGAGGTACTCTGGGAGTGTCTTGCAGAGCAGGGAGTCTTACAGTGTAAGCTGTTGAAAGTCGTTCCCATTGCTGGCCTCACAAACAGCCCCTTCTAAGTCCCTTCCAGCCTGCCTTCAATTTATTCCCCTTGGAATGTTCTCGGTGACCTGGGCGAGGTCTCTGTGCAGTCCTGTGCTCTCATTATTCACATGCTGCCGGCAACAGCCCTCCTGGCCTCTCTTTCCATGAGCATGCACTGGTCCCCCTTGGCTGTGTCTGCATATGTCACTGTCAGCATTAACACCAAATTTTATCCAACTCTTTAGTTTCCTCTCCTCTTACCAATATTCATTAAAGTTACCAGACTCCTTCCAGTTTCTCTGATAACCTGCATGTCCACTTTGTACCTCTACCCTGTCCATGATTTCGGTCACATCCTATCAGCCAGGCTTTTCATTCTGTGTATCTTGAGCTGACTGCTCAACCAAGTTCCAACTGAACCTCCATAATGAGAGGTAAATGCTAAGCAAGGACTGTGTAGCTGTAAAAGGATTATTCAGGCCATATTTCATTACAGCACGGCCTAAGAGCAGGAGAAAAACATGAATATTGGACGCCTCTCTTTGTCAGGAAATGAGATTCCCGCAGGTGCTCAGTTGCAAATGCTCTGCATGCTTCTAAGGCTTGGCACATGGCATTGCTAAATCCTGATTCAGGATGCAGGAATGTCTCATGATCCCTGCCGTGTAAACTGGTGTCTGGCCATGTTTGGAAATCAGCCGTCAATGATGACAGTAGATGAGTATGGGTGAAATGAGCAGCTTGGCTTCAGCACTAAGCAGGACTTGTTAAATGTTGTAAATATGGATGTCCAGTTCATATTTTGAATAATGAATATTATGTCCTTTTCTGTAGCAAGTGGTAAGATGCTGGATGGTCTTTCTTTGTCTCCTCTCTGTCTTCCCAGGATTTGAAAGTGTGACAAAGTATTTCATCCCTTTACATGATTAGGTAAGGTTAGTAACCATAATTGTTTTATAGAATTACATAGAAATATGCTAGACAGCCAAATGTATTGATTTAAGATCATCTATGAGGTGGCAGGGAAACTGTTTCCATTTTGGTGTATCCTTGTCTTGAACTGGTCAGGTTATGCAGCCAACTTCAGTTGTTTGTTCTTTCAGATGAAAAGCTACTCCTACTGGTACAAGCCTGTACAATTTCTGTCCCAGTGTAGCTCTTCCATCAGGTATCCTCCTACTTGTATTGCTTCTACATGAAAATTAAGGAATTAGAGAAATAGCATCAGAAGCTCTACATGAATGAAATTCTCAAGACTGTTAAGAAAATGGGTGCATTAGAAATAGGGAGTTTCTTTTCTCATTCTGTGCTCATATCCCTTGGACATGTCACTGTTATACGTGGAAAGAAACATCGCGCATGACTATTGAAAGTACGTGATGTACATTTGTGTGAGGGGAGGACATTTTCTGATTCTGTCCCTATGTTTTTGTCACATTCAGTAAATTACAGTTCACTTGCGCTGCTGTGGGTTCATCAGCAGTAGTTCCCCACTGTCTCCTTACCTGCCGGGTAGCATTGCTGCGTGATACACACACCCATTGCTGCTTTGCTAGTGGTGAAGTGGCAGGTGTTGCCTTCTGCTGTACATCTCTTCCTCAGCTTCCTTGCACTGTGGTATGACTCAAGAAAAATGGAAGTGCAACTTCCTACTCCTTTTGGAGTAGTATTTTTTTTTTAAATTAACCAAATGCCATTCTCATAGTGGCCCAAGATCTCTGTTTAAGTGTGGCAGCACATTTAATTTTGTTTTCCAGAAATTTTTAACCACCTACATGTGGATAAGAATTTTTTGAACTACCTGTCTCTGGCTGATTTAAATGTAATTAGGTACCAAGGAGCTTTGCAGATTTAAGCCATTCTCAAAAGGTATGCGGTAATGTCCAGTGTGCTGTCTGGTGAGGAACAACAATGTGAAGCACTTTGTGTGTAGTAAGTCATAATTTATTAATTACTGGATTAAGACTAAGGAAGTAAAGAGCTTTTTAGCAGGCCTCCATGTTTTGGGGATCTGGAGAGCAGAAGGTTTTACTTTGTGTGAGGCCCATGCTATGCTGTGCAGGAATTCCCAATTCAGGGTCAAAAATACTGAAAGTACCCTTTTTACCATACAGCTGACAATTAGCTTGCTGCCAGTAGGAAAAACAATCATTAAGTGGTGAGTGAAAGTAGCATCAGAAATGGACCTTGACAGAGTGGTAACATACAGTTAGACCGAGTGACGTTCTTCACACCTGCTGTGGTGCATAACAGTAGCTGGCTGACTTAACCCGTGGCTCTACAAGCAGAGCATTGTGCTGTGACACAGCCTGGACAGCGATTGAATTACACACCGATTAGGTCTTCGGCTTCTCTCTGTCAGTGTGGACAATGAAGAATCAGAGAAGTGGACATGAGAGCTTTAGCAGGCCTTGTGCTCTCGAACGGAGAAGGATTAGTTTGTAAATGGTAAATTGTGTTGAGGCCAAGAGTCGTAAAACTGAGCTCTTGCCCTTCTGCTGCCTCAAAGGCACAGGCTTTGCAGAAAACCCCTTCTCCCTCCTACTTCTACCGACTGCTGTGATCCGGGGAAGGGTGGGCACGTGGAACCTGCTCCTCCTTTTCTCTGCCAAAGAAGGAAGAAGACATTGGTACATTTGTACAAATTTTGCCCCTTGCTATCTCTTACTGTCTTTTCTTAGGGCATGGGATTAAATTAATCAGTCTTCTGCCTTTTCCACAGGGATGTGGATTTGCCTCTCACTGAGGTGCTGCTGGCTGGTTCACTGCCTGGTAGAGGGTGTCTCTAAGAACTGATTTAACCTGAAGCATATACTTTCTCAGGAGGTCTGCAACAGGGCTGAAGAATTGCAAATGTTGCATCCTTCCTTTCCTGTCATCTGCTTCCACACGACTGCAGTGCCTGTGCTGTGCTCTCAGCTCACTCACCCTGAAACACTCCTTGTGATGGAGGTTTGTACTGAGCTGGCACAGAGCGGACTTTGCTTTTGGTGGCAGTATCCCTTGTTCCTGTGTCGTTCACAGAGAAGATGGGTTTATCCTTGCCTTTATTCTGCTTGGACCAGCTGCTCTACACACAGGAGACAAAAGTGATGAATCTTCTATATCCTCTTTCAGTTTTCAATTGAAGATCTACATGGCATGAACTTCTTGGGGTTTTTGGAGAGGTAAAGCTTTTTTTTGTAAAAAAAAAAAAAACCAACATGTTGAACCCAAGTTGGAGAAACAACAGCATCATGTGGCTAATAAAGTGCATGAGAGTACAGAGCATTCCCATTCCATCTGGTCTTGCACATCCACTCCCTGTACATATTAAATGGAATAGGTGTTAGGCATGAGTGTAAACCCAGAGATGGGCAGGACTAGTTTGCCATGCAAACATTTATCTGATGGCCCCATTCTATTTTCCAGAACCAAAGACTTCACTGTGATAAAGTGGACATCTTAAAGCACTGTAGGAGATAGGGGGATGTAACTGCACTGAACCTGATCTTGGATTAGCTATATCTCGTATCTTGGAGCTTGCCAGTAAATAACAAAGCATATGATCTATGGAAATAGGACCTGCTTAATCTGTGACTATAAAAAAGAAATGGACAGTCTTGAAAATGCACCAATCTTTCAAATAATCATATTGACCCTGAATCATCACAGTGAAGTTCAACAGGGGTGTTCCTATTAGTCATCTAAGAATATATATGTGGTTGAATACATGGAGAACTGTATCTTGTTCCAGTTATCTTTATTACTGTAATAAATGATACTAACTCTCCCTACAGACCTTATCTCATCTGTTTATAGTGTTGGCATTTATTTTGTTTTGAGCTGGGAAGCGATGCATATCTAGATACTGTAAGATTGTAAGAGGTTTTATGGATGTACCATTTAAAAAGAATTGTTTGTGCTCTGGTTACTAGTTTGAACTGAGAAAAGGTATTTGTATTTCATACTCCTGAAAGCAGTAGCAGATTTGCTATAATACACCAGTTCAGAGTAATTTGCTTATAAACGATCAGTTCAGGAAACTCCCAGATCTCTTGCACCTATTTTCTCTAATTAGGTGACAAATCCTTAGTACCTCCCAAAAGCTGCTCACAAGTCTGTAGGGCATGAAGGCTTTGCTTTAGTTCATTTTTTTTAAAGCTTGGTAAAAAAAAACATGAATAAGATAAATTCAGCTGTTGCTCAACATAGTAACTACTGGTAACTGATAGTTCGTTTTCAGAGCTGGAAAATAAGAGCTAAGTGGTCACTGTTGGTTTTAACATTATGGAAGATTTCAAAGGGCAGTTTTAAAGAAAAAAAAAGAAAAATAGTCACTCACTAGTACTGATACAGGAATGACAGAGGTTAATACCACTCACATCATTCATGTTGGAACTGTATAGCATTTTGTTAATGGTTATTAATGCCCTACTGCTGGGAGACAGACAGTGCCAGCTGCCAGTTAGTGTGGTGCCTCTCTGCTGGTGTGTCTAGGCCTCTGCTCGGAAAAGGAGAGGGGCGTGAGGAACACTCGTGTCTGCTCCCTACCTAGTCGTCCCTCCACTGAAACAGGAGGAGAGGAGATACTGGCACCTTGCTCATGTCTCTGCTGACTTCAGGACAGGTCTCGAAGAGTGAAGCAGGAGCAGCAAGCATCTACAAAGTCACGCACAGAAGGCACTGAGGACTTGCGTTCAATTCAGATCTTCAGGACTAAACTCAAGATAAACATTGTTTGGAAGAAAACAGCAAGAAATTCAGGCAAACATACCTGGAAATGATGCCAGTAGGCCTGGGGAGAAGCCTGGGTTTATGTAAGAGAGCCTTAGAGCTTTGGACATCAGTGGAAAGAAGTCAGCAATGGTATAGAGTGAAGGAAAAAAGCCGTTGAGAGGAAGGGGAAGGAACTTTGTAATGGCAGAATGATGATGGATATACAGCAATTAATTAGCTTTGACTACATCATGTTCATTGTACATCCAGATTTGTAGGTTTAGCTGCCTCACTTGGGGCTAGCTATTACTTTGTGTAATACCTTTGAATTTCATCCACCATAAGGGAATGAAACAGATACACAAAGGTGCAATATGTCAGTGTAGCATAGCAAATTGAGAAAGGCATTTTTAGCAGTCTGTCCTGAACACAAGTTTAAGTCAGCAGTAGATTATTCCTTAAGTGTACTGTTGTTATGACAAATCTGAAAGGAGCTAAAAGCATTTCAGTAGATGAAAAAAGGAAACTTTTATTTCCTTTCCCACAGCCTGGACCCAAAATGGGATTGCCGGCCAGGTTTACACAGCCCGGTCTTCTACCACAGAAGCACCCTCTGGTGAATGTGCGTGGAACACATAGAGATCAGTTGTGAGTCCTGCGGGAGGTACTGGCTCACCACGCCGCTTCAAATCATTCAGCTTGTACATGCTGGGATAACATAACCTGAATAATACACTGAGATTGTTTAGAAAAGAAATGCCTGATGGTCTAAGGACGTGTTGCTGATAACTGCCATCTGATGTGCCACACAGACTATTGTATTCTCTTTCATACTAAGAAAAAAATCAGTATATCACTCATGAATGTTTTCTGAAAGGGAATATAAGTGTTCAGTTACATGAACCTCAGGTTTGGGGACACAATTTTGTTTTAAAACCCATTAATTTTGCATACCCATTAATTATTAGAAATAAACAGAAACATCCATGTAATATTGTACGTATACTCTCCAATTATGTAGCCTAATGCTCAAACACAATGATTTGTACAGACATTTCATTTTCTCTGGCCACTTTTACAGATCGTGTTTCCCATACAAATAGTTTCAGTAAGTTGCCTTATCTTCAGTGCAACATCCTGAGCTGAACTAGCAGAGCAGCAGATCAAGGGGAGTGCTAATTCCTCTCTGCAGAACATCGTGAGAGACGGCATCTGAAGCACTGTGTCCGGTTTCGGTCTCCCCTATAGAAGACACATGTTGCCGTGCTGGAACGGGCCACGAAGGTGAGGGGCTGGAGCCTGTGATACACTAGGGGAGAACTGGGCTTGTTCAGCATGGAGAGGTGCTGTCTCTTGCTGTCCACAGCTACCTGTTGGGAGGGTGCATAGCATTAGACTTATCTTGGATGGGATGAGAGGCAACAGGCCCAAGTTTGGAGCAAGGGAAATTCCATGTAAGCGCTAGAAAAAAATATTCCCAAAGAGCATGCGAGGCCTTGGAGCAGGGGCCCAGAGAGGAGAAGGGATCTCTCTGCTTGGAGATGCTCAGAATTTGACTGTACAAGCCCTGAGCAACTTGGTCTAGCACGTCTCTAGTCTGGTCACTAGACTAGAGACCGCTGGAGGTTAATGCTGACTGTGGTTCTGTGGTAACACTTTGAAATTTAAAAGATAAATAGAACTATTCGCAGAGGGTATTTTTTCCTGTGTAATTCATAGTGCCTTGAATTCCATGTAAACGGAGAACTTTCTAATGGAGCTTGCTTTGTAAGCAGTTCGTCTGGCACAGAGTAGATTTGGGCATGCACTGGCATGAAACAACAATTGCAAATCCAATAATGCAACTACATGTAGTTAACAGTCCTTCCATTGTTTTTAAAGCCTGTTTCAGCTGCAGGTATCTTGCATAGTCACTTTTCAGTGCCATCATAACTGCAGTGAAATTGTTTGTCCAGTTTTAAGGATTTTCTTTAATGTTATCTAATTAAAATAGTCCATGTTGTTCTTTCTACTAGCTCAGACTTCTATAATTATGACAAAAATTTGCAGAAACCAAGTTGTGTAACTCCAAACATGACTCTTTTGAAGAACTTCAGAAAGTAACACTGGAATTCTGTATTTCTTCAAGACAGACTCTTACTCGTTGACCTCCAGCCTTTGATTACTCTTTTACTCTGTTGGTAAATAATATTTAGAAGACTTCAATTGCAGGGACTCAAACCTGACTTTTCATTTGCATTTTAAATCTCTGCAACTCAAATGCAGAATGAATCTAGGGAAGCCTCCACTCATCCCAGCATAATCAGCATAGTGCAGGATAGCCCCCGCAGCCCATTATATTTCTAGATTTTGCTTCTCTTGATACTTTACTTTTGGGGGGAAAGAAAGAGAATTTGGCTTCAGCAGTTAATCTCATGTTCCCAGTAGAATATTTTGGGGTAATCATCAAACTTGTATTTTGCACATTTACTATTTCTTTGTCATTCAAATAATTGTTGTATCACAGATAGTACTGGCATAAAAAATAGCAAGTTCAAAGGACGCTAGCAGCAAAACTGGAGGATTGTTACCCCTGAGGTTATATTTTTTTTAAAAAAAGGAGCAACTTTATATGCATTCATATTTTCTGTGCTAATGTGCAAATTGCTAAGCAGACTAACGAACTCCCAAACCCAACAGACTATGTTGTTGGCTTTTCTGCTGTCTATGGTCATTACGCATTGAGCAAAGACAACAGAAGTAGTAAATTAGTCCAGTCCTCTCCCATAGTAGGGGCTGTTACTTACAATTAACCCAGCTACAGGTGGCTCCTTTTATTTTCCTCTCCCAAATATCTCACAGGTTAGGTTCACCTGAACCTTCTCCACCCGGAAACCAGTCTGAGGCAGTCTCCAGACTTGGTGTTTCATATCTCAATTAGTTCTAAGTCTGGGACTATTAACTGTAAAGGAGAATGGACAGATCAGATAACAGAAGTTTGGTTGAGTTCTCTTTGCAAAAAAGGTGAGACAGAGCTGCTCCATGAGTTGTGTTTTGTACAGTATGAGAGCACTGCACCTGAGCACAGCCCCAGCCTCCCTGGCCAGGCAGGTGTGGGTACTTGGGCATGATTGCAGGGAGAAGGCAGTGGTGGGGGGAGGGATAGGTACAGCAGCCTTCTGAGAAGGGGGGGGGAGGGATTGTGCTTGTAGGAGTTGCACAAGCTGGAGTAACCTCCACTGGTACGGAGTTTTACCACCGAGCAGTAATGAGCATCTAAAAGGTACTTTCATCTTAAGGTGATAGTCAGTGAGTACAAGGCCATTTCTGAAGGATAAAATGGCAGTGTGGCAGGGGATGGAGTTATTTTGGGGGATTGTGGGTTTGGGGGCTTCTTTAGCGTAAGGAAATATGGCAACAGATTCTGATGCCTTTTGTTATGCTTATAATGTGTGTAACTGACCCTCAAAGCTTGATGTGCTGTTCTGGAGTTGTAGCTGGTAAAAGGGAATTTAAAAGTGATTTCTGAAGTGTGCTCTGTAACAGCCGAAGGTCTTACAGAGGAGCAGTCAGGTATGCTCCAGTGCACTGAGACTTTGGTTTTTCAGCTGGATCTTGCGTTATGAGTCTGTTTAAAGAAGTTAGCTTCTTTGCAATTCTGACTGTATTGGCATTTCCCTCTGTTGCCAGAGTGGTATCCGTGTGGAAGTTAATCATCCTTTATTTGTGTAAACATGAACTGCTTGTCTAGAAACCTGGGTAGAATGGGTGGAGTCATGTGCTGCAGGCTGGCTATTGGCATGTGTAACTGTGATGTACGGAACTGTACCTCAGACTATTTTTGGCTGGGTCTGTTGGGTTTTTGAGCTGAATTCCGAGTCTGTTTATTGATCCTAATGTGTGTGGGGAGAGTTCTGCCTTCATTGAAAGAGGATAGGACTTTTGAGTTGGTCAAGACAGCAAAAACTAGTGAGGACTTCTTCATGATGTGTTATATCACTTTTGTGCTTGTGTAGAGATGAGTAACTCCGTAGTTTGAAGTCATGTATGCCAAGGTAACCTCTTCCCTAGCTCTGCAGGAGCAGCACCATAAAGCTCACTTAATTCTTAACTAGACTTTTAGAAGTAAAGTCATTATACCTTTCTCCTAGAAACAGGTAGTGTCATAAATGGCTTCACTTAACTCCAGGAGTTTTCGTATGAGAAATGCTGAGGAGAACTTGTTCTCCTGCTGTTCTTCCGCTGCTTCTTACAAAACTGTGAAGGGCTTGCACTCCTGTTACTTCATGAGAGGTGTGTTAATTCAGCACAGGCTTTTATATGAGAACTGGTTTACAGAGTTGTGTTGCTGAATTGGTAATATCAGATGAAGGTATAACAGCATAAGGAAAAAATGAAGCTGAACACTCCTTAATTAAAGATGCATACTCTGGATGTGAACAAGCTGCAGAGCTATTTACACTATGGAGGAAATGGGGAACTTACATCACTGGGAACTGAAGATGTTAAAGAAACAGCTTGCGTTGATCCAGCTAAAAACCAGGCATGGGGCTTGGCTGCTGGGGGAAGCAGGTGATGCTCCAAAGCTTGTTAGCTTGTTTTCGGCAGGGGGGGTGGGTGTACAGTAATAAAGTGAACAGGCTTATAAACATGAAAACTTTGGTCACATGCCTCTAAAGAACATCTCTTCAACTTGTACCCATTATATAAATAAAGTCGGTTAAAAGAGGAAGAGTTGAAGGACTTTCTTCCAGTAGTTAAAAAAATACTCGGAAACAGTCAAGTGAATCAGACTTGTCTTACGAAAAGAGTGGTGTTAATAAGTCAAACTTGTAGGCTAGTATAACCATCTGTCTCTGAATCGGCACATGCCATCATCAAATTGCAGAACAGGGTTCATAAGAACAGTGCAAGAGTTTGGTTCGTAAGGCATAAGGAGGAGGGCGGGTCTTTGTCTTCACAGACTGCTTTCTTTTCAAAAATAGAGGGCTTGGTTTCTGCTGCCACAACCCCGTGGCGACTGGCAGCACTTCAGCCTGATCTATGAACTTAAAACACATTTGATCTGTATGATGGTGCTTACTGCCAGGTCCTGCCACTCCACCTGAATAACTATAACATGCTCATAAATCAAGGGAGAGCATTCCTCTGTGACACCATCCCACATGCCCTACTGAGCCGAAGCCTGTGTTAGCCATCAATGCCTCTTACATAAACATGTCATACTTTAAAGTTGCAAAAAGCACAAACAATATACTGGCATAGAGGGGCCACACAAAGTCAAGAGCTGTTAAGTGGGGGGAAGAGGAGGAAGAAAATCTCTTGATGATAAATACATCTACCAGATACATGTGGAAAGAAAATAGCCAAGCCTAGGATAGTTCCTTTCAAAGCGAAATAGTCAAATGTGGAAATGGGTGTCTTTATTCTTTGTAAAACTTTGCAGTTAGGGGTCACCAGCAAAATACTGGTGCAGGAAACTGACTTTTGTTGCATTCACCTAAGCCTGATTAGTGACTCTAACCCATACCTTGTGCATCACTGTTTCTTGCTTAACAAGACCTGCACGCTGAATCTTTGTGCAAGATTAGTCATTCTTTTCAGTTTAAAATGGTGTCATTAAGAAGCACGAAGGATTTCTTTACAGGACCACTTGAAACCCTCTTGTCATGTGCCATGAGGTTGTGTATCTACATTTTGAGGTAATCTGTGTATCTGATTAGGTCCTAAAAAAAAGCTGGCTTGCATTTGGTCCATTACAGAAAGCCAAGTGAGAACTGTGGCTTGGTCCTGTATGTGCATTCGAAACTACTTAGTAAGTCTTGGTTAAAGTCACCTCGTCGTCTGGTGCCAGCACTATGGCTGGTAGTTGGCATCTGCCTGGTCTTAATCCTTGCACAAGCTAATGCCAGTTTTAGGCACAGCAAGAGAAATGTTAAGGAGCATCTCAGGCACACCTCTGTTATAGTGCACAGCTGACTAACTTCTAAAACTTGTGTTTGTGTTGGTGCAGCCTTTGATCTGAATCGGTAAGGAAAGTGCTCCCAACAACAGCAGCTGGAACACACACAGCCAAAAGTGACACCGGTCTGTAAACAGTGGCTCCAGCCGTCCTTGTCAGATGGGTCACAAATCACGGGGGCTGACAGGTGACTGTGCTGGTGTCCTGC
This sequence comes from Steatornis caripensis, assembly GCA_013398225.1. Taxonomy (NCBI): domain Eukaryota; kingdom Metazoa; phylum Chordata; class Aves; order Caprimulgiformes; family Steatornithidae; genus Steatornis; species Steatornis caripensis. The sequence continues at coordinate 59,521 of VZSC01011606.1, read as the reverse complement.
ATGCAGGGTGCTCCTTGGTGTGGAGCAGCAGGTAGGAAACCTGCGTGGTGGGTGGCCACCTTGTGACTTCAGCACAAATAATTCAAATTCTCTGCTCAGGAGCAGCCTGTTGCGCAACTTGGTGCAGAAATAGAAACATTTGCTTTTCTTTAAAGTGGGCTGACTACTGCATATGCTCTGACTTCAGGGTGGGTTGGCAGCACCGTGTCGCTGCACTGCAAACCAGGGATTTATGCTGCATCTCAGAGCTGCTCGGACAGGTCCAGCAGCTTTGGTCAGACTAGTATTTTTTTATAAACCATAAACTGCTATCTTGCTGTTTCCACCAGCACTTCCCTCAAATGTAAGTGTCTTTAAACTTCTTCCACTAACAAACTGGTATTAGCAGCTTGTAATTTTAACAGACTGTTACTTCAAAACCAGTTCTACACTCTGTAACAGTCATTGTAACCTTAAGGGGAAGTTGTAGTGTTAAGGCAAGTGGTTTTTGTGGAACACCTGAGCCTGCAGTTCCCCAGTTGCTCATACAGACATCCTGCCTTCAGCACTCGTGTTTCTTTCCCAAGGAGGGAGATCTGGCATGCAAGAGGGAGGCATAAGTAGGCTTCCTCCCAGAAAGGCTTCAGGGTGTTTGAGCATGGACTTTTCTTAGGGAAATCTAATCAATCACTGGGAGTAACTTCTCTTTTCTAAATGTAGCTGGAGGAATTGACAAGTATTACTCTGCTGTGGGAGCCTGAACCACAGTTAATATTTGTGATTGTGATGATCTTCCAAAAATGCAAGTGGGAGACGTGACGCAATCTCTTTCCACTGCCTGCTTAAATTGATTTTTACTGCCTTACCCTCTGCCCGTATACATTAATTTCTGTGCTGCTCTTATCCTCTCACCACATCCTCTGTATGTAATTTAAGGTCTTTAGGGTCTGATCCAAAGCAACCAACCTGGAGCAGGTTGCTGTTTACATCCTAACGCCTTGTTCATGCTACCTGGAAGCAACTCCCACCTTGTGTAGGCAGCGTAGTGCCTGTGGCAGGTCTGTGTTTTTAGACCCCAGCCTTCAGTGAAGCAGGCAAGCTTTTGGTCAGAGTGAATAGCTTCTACATAACTTTTTTTAGAACCACAAGGCAAAGGCTGAAACAGCAGCTCTAAACACGCGCTGCCCTCAGGAGAGGCTCCTTGCTGCTGTGCAGCTGTTGTGAGAGCCAGGGAGGACGTGGGCCTCCATAGGGGAGTGCAGCTCTTGGCAATCAGCAGTCCTGCCTGAAGTCAACTTCTGTTTAGGTGGTTTTTGGTTTTGTTGGTTTTTTTTTTTCCAGAGAGTCACTTGATAGGGTGTAATCCTGCGAGATGCTCAGCAAAGAAGCTGATACAGTAAAGTATTTCTGCAGATGCTTAATTTTCAGTGAATAAGTGGTCCTTTTATGTGGGTGGGAGCACTCATGTGCTTAAAGTTAAGCATGTGCTTAAGTGCTTTCTTGGATCAGGGCCAAAATGCTAATGTGCTGGAGGTTCCCTTGCTTTCTCAAGTAACGGGCAGTGTTTGGGACCTTCGTATGGACCCCTGGGCCTGCAGGATTACTGAAATACACCCATGACTGACAAGTATTAGACACTTACATTGTTAAACTTCTCATTTTTGAACTTCACCAGTTTTTGCTATATTATGACCTTTACAATTTGCATACAAGAATAACTCTTGACTATGCCTTTGGCAGACTTGAAGAAAAATCTATTTCCCAACTTCAAATTACTTTTATTTAATAGACTATTGTATTTTTCCATTTGAGAACAAAAACCCCTGCAGCATCTCCTGCTTTGACCTTGGCACCTTACCTTTAAACTCTTCCTGCTACACTTCTGGAAGAAAACAAGCTTTTGATGAGCACCACTAAGATGTTAATTAAATTCAAACTACTGGCAGTCTCTTGTGTGATGTTGCACTTACTGATAAGTAAACTGATAATGTTCTGCTTTGACAACACTGGTAACGAGCCCAAAGGACATGTGTTGGATGTGACAGTGGTGTGCACCTGTCTTGGGCAGGGGGCACTAGGTCTTTCCCTGTGGCAGCCTCCTCGGTGGCTGTGCTAATCACCAAGAGTGACTGACGCTCACTGCACTTGCCCGACAGACTGAGGAACATAGCAGGGTGTTGCGAGTCTAAATACACAGCTGCTTCTCAAATTATAAATCAAAGGTTCAGAGGTCAGTGCAGTAAAAGCAGATAAAATTATGCTTTCTACCACCACCGTGCCACATCAAAATGGTAAATTGTTTGTTTTATAGTGGATCTGTCAAGCTATTTGTCTCTACTACAGCAAACGCATGAATTTTACAGATCAGTTGTAGTGCTTTAAAAGTAAAGGCGTTTGTTTTCCATCCACTGTTGTTCAGCAGGGTGAGGGTGTGGGGCCGGCAGTGCTGCAGGATTTGTCTGCTCCAGCCATGCTTCTGTGGGCTCTCCCCAGATACCTGGGACTTGAAGCTAAGCTGTGAGCAGATGGCTGTACACGTGGTGAGCCATCTAGGTTAATAACCTGGGCAGTGATGTTGTCAGCCATTCTGTGCATAGCTGCTGCTTCTGTTTCTATTTAGCAAATACGACAGATCTTTAACCTGAGTGCAGTATCCATTCACTTTTCTCAAAGTTTAACTTTTCTGTTTCCAGTCACACCTCCTGTCAGGCTTTTGCCATTGGCAGTGGTTTTCCAAGGAGCTGTGTAAGCGGTGCTGTCCTCTCTTCCAAACTGTGGGCTGGAAGTCTCATATGCTTGCCTCCAGAGTGGATGGTCCCAAGGAAATTAGATGATGTGCCTTGTTGATTTGAGGTGGTGCTCTGTGCCAGGGCTCAGAATACTTCTGAACACCTTGATCTTAAGCATCTGTCCAAGGTAGACCTGTTGAAGCATGTGAATTTTGGGACAGTCCTCTCCCAGGCTGGTGCCTGGACCCTGTGGTGTTATTCATGTAAGGAGCCAGCACTCAACATGAGCTCAGACTGTCTGCAGATCCCACTTGGCCTTCAGAGGAGCTGGGGGGAGATAGTTCTTAAGCTGTCATTCCGCATCACCGTAGGGCAGATGGGAATAGATAGAGGCTATTCTATATATATATATATATATATGCATGTGTGTGTGTGTATGTATACTATATATACTAGAGGCAAAGTGCCCAGGGGTGCTTCAAGCCCTGGGAGCGTTGAGACTTCCCACAGACAGTGGTGCCCACCATAAAGCTGGTCGTGACCACGTTTCAGTAGGTGAGATGACGAGGATGGCTGTTTCTTCCTGACTGGTCTATGGGGCAGTGTAGATACAGCCAGAAAAACAGTTTGAAATGAGCTTGGTAAATGCCTCTAGAACTACTTATTTACTCACTCCATATTTATTGGGAGGCTGAAGGGAACAGCCTCTCTGGTGTCCTTTCCCCTCTGGAATTTGTACTGAACAAGGGATGGGGCTTACAAGAAACTTGCTGAAGTAAGAGTGAGAACCAGGCTGGAAAAAACGTAAGAATTTAGACGTGTAGGGTATGTGATGCTTTCTCCAGCTTTTGACTTTTTTTTGAGTTCCTTTTTATTGTGAATTGCTTGTTAATTTTTTGTTAAGTTCTTTGACCATAACTGTGACAAAAGAGAGGAATGCATTTGACACGTGCAATAAAGCAACTGTTCCATGTTTATGGCAAGCGCTATACTTTTATGCTATTAATTCAAATTGCCTGGATTCTTATAAAACTAGGACAGTGTAGGATTACTTACCTTGCTGGAACACAGTTGAAATGGATCATACTACAAAGTAATATACATCTCCCTATCAAATTTTAGAGGAAATAAACTCGGAGTCATAGAGCAGGCGTATGTCTCTGGAGCACAACCATTTTAGATGCATTTTTGAATCCAGCAACAGTTGGAAGCCTCTACAGAGTAATAACAGAAAAATGTCATTAAGTGAAATAGAACAGTTCAGTGTAAAAAGAATAGCAGTTGCACTGCGTGTCAGTTAATGGCACTTGCTAGGATACAGATTATTTCAAAAATGCATTTTGCTGCAGTACTGTAAATAAGCAGAGAAGGCACTGCCAGGTGACTTCAGCAGTCAGTCCTCTTTGAAGAGGAAACATGTCAAAGTGTGTGTGGGGAAGCTCCGGTAGTATTGAGGACACTAGCACTGAAGGCTATGTGGTGAAGCTTCCTTAGAACAGACTTCTGCTGAAAACCAGAGATGTGTGAATAATTGATTATTTTTCTTCAGTTTGGTGGCTGGACAGGCAAGGAAAAATTATTTGGGACCAGACAAACTTTTTAGAGAATGAAGAAAGCATTAATGTGTTCCAAGAACAAGAGACTGCTTCAATTTCAGGGATTTTAAAACTTTTTTTTTTTACAAGGTAGAATTCAGTGGTTGTGTACAGCTCCAAGATACCTGTGGGAGGGAGCGTGGGTGTCTCTACCTCTTTACATGTGACCAGTAAGGTGAGCATGTATGGTACAAAGCTGCTGGCACTGTCCTGTGAGCCTGGCAGAGCAGAAAGAGGGTCTGAAATCAAGTTTCTGTATCCAAAAATAGTTCTAACCACTGAATGAAGGATATGAAGTGAAAAAGCTAACAAGAATGACCTTGGTGAACAGTATCTGAGTACACTTGCAGATGTAACTTCAAAATAGAGCATTTTCTGTAACACCGTCTGGAGCGGGGAGCAGTGGGGATGGGGCAGGATGGACACCCCCATGTAAGCTGGGAGGACTCTCCTAGTTAAGTATTGCCCAACACTACTTGAGTTTAGGGTCAGTTCAGATAAGTAATTAAATACTAACTATTCAATTGAAACGCACTTCAGTATGCTTACGTTTTCTTTGAAGCCTGGTCCTAAAGATTTTTGGTACTGAAACAAAGAGAAGCTGCTCTACTGTCAGCATCTCCTTCTAGGGAAGGACTGTCTGCTATGCTCTACTTGATCTTGGTGTTCACGGTGCTGTTGGTCACTTCTGGTCAATGACTGCAACCTGATAGCCAGGGCTAAATCTTCAGTGTCTTGTTGAAGTGACTCTACTGAAAAGCACAGGGCTGGTCACCATGACAAGAATAGCTTGTACTTGTATTAGGATCTGAGTGAGACTAAGGCACTTGGATTTCAGAGGTGGCTGCTTGCATGACTAAATGGCTAATCCCTCTTTCTGTCAGCTGCTTAAGGGAAACGTCTCTCCTTTGCTACCTTAGTTTCTGTGTGGGGGCCAATCTAGGTACCTGCGGTGTCTAGCTTGTTAGTCTCAGCTCTAAGCACCTACTGAGGAGTTACTGTGCAAATGCATAGGTGGCTTCCTGAACTGCAGTACTTGAGACTTAAGTGTCACTTGACCTTGAGGTCAGTGGACCTCACTGTTCATCTTGGACAGATTCTTCTTTTTATTGTCAGACTTCTGTTCTGGAAATGCAGACATACTCCTTGCTGTTAGCCCTCACCAGTGATAAGGCAAACAGAAGGGACTTATCACTAATCCTACAAAATTAATTTTATAACAGAGTTGATCGCTGAACAAGCAAACGTAGCTGGTAAGACAGTATAAGATATCCTCATGTGGTTTGAGGCAAATTTCTCCTATTAACAAATGCCAAACGTTTTAGCTTACGATACTGTTCTTGAACTCTTGCATTTTAGACCACTATTTTAATCACTTCAGTGCCATGGTGTTTGCTCAGATCTTTAGGTTGACTTTTAACACCAGTGGCAGAAAGAACAATCCAGTGATGCTGTGTGAGTATAAACTTGAGGTCTGTGGTACATGCCAGCATCAACCACAGTGTGTTGTTCCCTGCCTGTCATGTTGATTTTTTTTGTGCATGAGAAGCAGACTTGTGGTTGAGGTTTTTACCTTACGCTTATGTCCTCTCTTCTGAAAACAACGTCCTTACTAATATTTAGCAATTCTAGTCATCTCAGCAGTTCCTAAAGAAACTCTTCTTCAAAGATTTGGGAGGATAGAACTAGAATAGCGAAACTGCTGCTTGGGCAGGCTTCCTTCTGTATGTGTCTGCCTTAGAGTTCGCTGTTGGATGCACTGTGGAGCCTGGGACAAGTAGGTCATCGCATGCTATATGTTATTCTATAGCTAATGCCAAATGCAATTTCAAGTGCTTCACACTAATCTCTTCCCCTCATGTGTTATTTCCTTATGCAGCATTAGCAAACCACATGCTGACCCACTGTTGCTTCATGGATTTAGAAAATAATCTACAGGCCCACAATGATGTAAAACATTAAATATTGTTTTAAGTATTGGAGGCGCCATCCTGCCTACATGGTACTTAGGGTGGGCAGCATGCCAGCATGTTTGCTGGCATGTGGCTGAGAAATGGAGCATGCCCGCTCACAGTGAACAAAGTTAAGCCCGGGACAATAAAGCAAGAACGATGACAGACAGAAAAGAGCTGGTTTATTGGTTATGCTATTTGACCATACTATCAGCTTTGGAGACTATACTGTCTGGAGGGCTAAGAGTTTCTTTCTACACTTCTGTCTTACTGCTCGCACCTGCCCATCTGAGGGCAGGAAAGAATGAAAGGGCACTTTATAGATCTTCCAGGAGCTTGTCAGTTAGTTATTGCATAGTGGGTTTGCACTAGCTATTTAATACTTGTTCTCTTACTCTCAGCATCACCAAATAACATTGGGCTGAACACATTTCTCCTTCATTTGCTTCCATCTTTGTCTTTGCAGCAGCAAAAAGCCCCTATGTATGTGCATGGGGAGAGCTGAGGAAGCCTGTGTGGTGTGTCTGTGATCGAGAGAGTGGGGGTCACTGGCTAGTAGGAGCTGGGAATAACACTTTCAGCCCCATCTTGGTGAATGCTGCTTCACGGCTCCTCTGTGTGTGTGCAGGGAGCATAGATGGGGTACTGTCTGCTGCACCGTTTTGGGAACAGTTTGTGGAGAACCTGCATCCAGGCACTTCTGAGCTGTGTCTTTTATTTCTGTTCCAGAGGAGTTAATTGCCTCTATAGACCTTCCTGTGGAGCGGCTCATCTTCACTCTGTGCTCATTATTCTAGCCAGTGTGCAGGGGAGTCCTGACAGGCTGCTCTTCAGCTCCTGGTTTTCAGCAATGAATCCATGCCTATGCTCACCTTTTGGACAGACCCAGCTAGGAGAGGGGATGGGTTTTTTTTTTTTGTTGGCTTGGACCATGGAGGTATGAGTAACCATAGGGAGTCATCCCCTTTCCATATTGAAAAGCTGCAGTTGCATGATGTCAGCCTAAAAGCTGCAGAACCTCTGATGATGGCAAGTGTGATGTGTGCAACTGCTCACCACTCTGAGCATAGCCTGTCCGTCTATGTGCATGTCAGGCTTATGCTGTGTCCACTGCCTAAAGACTGGTGACCTTGTCTTTACCTGGTGTGTTTCAGATGTTGGGAAACCATCAGTTACCTTTAACTTCCTCATCACTACATCAGCTCCTGTCTTTGCTCTCAAGTTCCTTGGCAGGCTGAGTACTCATCCTTTGCAAGGTGGTCCTGCACCTCTGAACTAAGAGCACAGTGACTGAGGTTTCGGAAGGGAAAAGCTTCGACTACTGTTGAAAGCACCTACCCGTGGATTACTTAGTATACTGAACTGTATTAAAATTATGATGTCTGTATGGAAAAGACAGAAGAGAGTTGCCCATGAATACTATTGGTACTAATGAGGATGACGTTAATGTGGCCAAAGGTATGGTTTATTTATAGACCCACCCTTTAATGCATGCGAATCTACTAATTCTGTGAGAACTTACAAAGCCACAAGCTATGTGAACTTGGATGCCACACACTTCTTAATGCATTATTTCTCCTTCTGTCTGTAGATTCTTCTAACACCACATGGCGCAAGAGCTTCAGAGACATACCACAACTTAAATCTGTCTTCATGCTTTCGCTTCCTTCAACATCTTGCTCTTGCAAAGCCAGCCTGTCACTGGCTCTAGATTCAGGCTTTTAAATATAAGCAAACTATGACAGTTTATGTTACCTGGCCCAGCTGGGCTAGACACAGGCACCTTTTCGCCTTAGAAAAGCAGACATCACTCTTCCACTGGACTCGAACTCCTCATTAGCCTTGAAATATTTCTCACTGCTCCCACTCCCCAGGTTACAGCTTATTTGGCCAAATCCATTCGTTTTTGTTTCCAGAAACTGCTATATCTTAGAGGGCATCCGAACTGATTAAGAGTGGCTAATATAAGTAAGGTACCTGACCTAATTTTCATGTAATTGGCACAGATTACTTCAAGCTCTTTTAAGAGGTCAAAGCAAACCAGCAGAGTATTGGTGTGCAGTCTCTGAGCTTTTATAGGACACAACGAGACTCCTGAAGTTATCTCCTCAGATGCTTAAGTTTGTGTTTGCTTAGACTCTCTTTTGGAGACTTGCTGTAACTAGTTAAGCGTGAAGACAAAACAAATGAAAAACAGAAATACAACTTAGATAGAACCCCCTAAATGCAGTCCTCCAATTTTTTAACCTAGCTGATTGGGTAAGATATTGGGTGTGAAAGCAATACTCTCCACTTCTGGTTGTCCAGTGTGCTGTTCCTTCCCTTGCTGGCCAGCAGCAGGCAATAGAATAGTCTCCTCTCCTGTTCACGTGTGCAGCGGCTCTCTAACCTGAGCTGCAGAGTTCAATGGGATTAGCTCTGAGTGTATGCAACAGGCTTGACAAAACAGAGATATTACTGTAAGGCTGTATATGTTGTCTGTAACTGTAGAGTCACCCACCTTCTCTTTCACTGAGCTGTGGGTAATCAAAAGATCCATGCTAGGTTTTTCCTGAAGAACATACTTCTCCGTTTGACTGCCCGGCTCATGTTCTTTCAGCCTGAGCGTGCCTAATTTGCTTCTGGTGTATTGCAAAAATGTGATGATGTGTAAAACTGAAAATTAAGTGGGAAAGACATGAAGATGCACAAAATGATATAATTCCATGGGTAGAAGGATCTTGTTAAATAGACTTAAGAAATTCTCATCAATATAATTTTCATGTGGTTTAGTTATTCCCGCCCCCCCCCTTATGTTTTACTCATACGATAAGATGTTTTGTTCCACCAACAAAATGGAGCATTTACTGGATTACTCACAGCAGAAACATGGCTGTTATGTGCAAAGTTTCTATGTTCTGCCAAGGTCAGTTTGTGTGGGTTGAGATGAAACTGTTTCCTAAACTGTGAAAGTGATCCCCCGTACCCAGCCTGCTGGAATGCCTGGAGGTTTTATGGATTTCTTCTTCTTTAAGCCCACTAGCAGGGTATCTGTTAATGCAGGCGCTCTCTTCCTGCCTGCATCACTCTAGTGTGACTGACTTAAGAAAGGAAAGCTCTGCTTTGTTTTGACTCTCAATTTTGCTTTCTGAGTCCTTGTTTGCCTCTGGAAGGAGCACTTACAGCAGCCTCAGGTATTGGAAAAGATGAATGTAACAGACTCGTATTTGAAGATGACAGCAAACCCACAGTAAGAATTGGAGAGTGTGGGGTTATACTCAAATCTACTTCTGTAACACCTAGGAAAGGTGTTATCTGCTGTCAGCAGTTCAGTGGCAATCCTGCTGCTGACGTGGGTTGGCACCGTGTGTGCCATTGTGCAGGTACGGCCCATGGTGTTCTGCAGCCCAAGGGGAGGTGCAGTGGCCAGGCACAGCACGGCCCAGGGACCCTTGCTGCCTGTGACAAGATTTTGGGGCTGACAGGCTCCCATGGGTAACTACCTGAAGCCAAGCCAAGAGGCGGAGTTAAACCCAGGTAGCGTTAAGTGTCTCTAATCTTGCTCATTCCTTAGCTGAGAACCCTAATGTGGCAAGGTGAAAGGTCTTGTGTCATTCAGGTGATAGAAACAAAGGTAGCAAAATAGGTTCTGGCCTGGGGCAGAGGATCTGCAGTGGGCTTGCTCTTCTCACCGACTTAGAGGGAGTGTGTGCGTGCTTTTCCTGTGACCAGGCAGGTCTCAGTGATGCCTGAAGGTTTCTGGAAAGACCACTCCTGAGGGTGCCTTCTGAAGCAGAAAACACACTGCCCCCTGTGTCAGGCTGACTTTGCACTCCCTCCCCTGCAGTTCATAAACTGCTGCTGGTCTGCCTCTGCTTGCCCAGTTCACCTGCAGGTGACCACAGACTCAGCCACAGCTTCTAATTTCTGATGGCTCAGAACAGAGCGTGCTCTGGGAAAGCTCACTGTTAAGACACATGCTCCGAAATGAAGGTGTTGGAGTGGATTCTTTAACTGCTTGAAGCAATGCAGTTACAAACCATATCTGTTTATGAACATGCTTTATGAAAGAGTGTGGACGACTAATAGGATTAAGCTGATTAGCAGCTTTATCTTTCTGGATGCTGCTTATGTACTGTTTTTTCTTTATGTAATGTAACCCCTAAGGTCATCTAATGCATCTCCTTGGTGTTGGGTGCCAACTAGCCTGACTTAAATTCAAGGCTTGCATGCAGCTGTGGAGAGTTTGATGCATGTTTTTAGGACAACACAAAACCAATCTTTGCCTCTGCAGCAGTAGAGCTGTGCTGAATGTACAGATGTGGGCAGCTAGTGTGGCATGGGTGTTGATTGGAGCAAGCCTAGATGGTGGAGGTACTGGTTCTTCAAGGGTGGGACTCACCAGGCCTGTCTTAAATTGATGGTAGTCTTTGAGATGACCCCATTTGCTGCCTGTGAGGCAGATGAAGTTGTAAATATGTGCTCAGGGTGAAGTAGATGAGTCGGACTCATATATATTCCTATATATATAGGAATTATATTCCTAAGTCTGCACTTACCTGCCCTCTAGTTTTTGAAATCATTCACTCTTTGCCTGTGCTATACAGGGTATTCATTCAAAATCTAAGGGACATCTGACTCTGGGATTTCCAGGCTTTCACAATGTAGCTGGGATGCTCTGTCTTAGGGCAGAGCCTGAAGATGAGGATTCTGTGCCAGTACAGAAAATAGTACTAAACTTCAATCAGGACTAGAAAGAAACAGCAGAAAGGTGTCCTCCCTCAGCTGAAGTAGTTACTCTTTTCAGACCTGTAGAGAGACGACCTTGCCTGAACTTTAAAGCCTGAGATCTCGAGTAGATCTTGGCTCTAGTGTATTTACTGTCTGAACAGAAACACAGTGCACTACAGCCTCACCCTAATTTTATCTGAATCAGCTGCCACTGCTCTGGAGCAGAAGCAAGAAAAAACAAAAATAATATCTGAATAAACAGCCCATTAATTTGATGACAACTGTTGTTCTCCATTTCAGGGTCCAGAAAGCAGCCGGGGCAGTGAGCTAATGAGAACACCAGAGCTGTGCAGACGTGGGGGAGGTGGGGGGTAGAGAAGAAAACAGAACAAACACTCTTTCTGTAGCTTGGAGCTAAGGGGATTCAGCCAAAGGTTAATTGCTTTCCACCCTAAAATGCTGTGAAGTGTTGCTGCGTGGTGTCATACAGCTGCTTCGTTCCAGCCTAGGGGTGTCTGTTTCAGTGGTGGGTGGCATGAGCCAATATCCTTTTCTTAACCGCACGGGGGTGTTGCAAGGTCTCTTGAGTTAAGACTTCCAAAAATCTGGTGAAGCTTGGTTGGTATTGTTTAGGATGTCACTGCACCATGGAAGCAGTGAGCAAAAATACCGAATGAGCAGCCTCTCTGTCTCCTTGCTTCTCCCTCACTGGCAAAAATGTGGATAGGGAGTGAGTAGTAAATTCTTGATAGATGAGCCCTGCGTAGCTGGGGACTTGAGGAAAGGGGCAGACTCTGTGGTCTCTTGTGCAACAAGCATGTTTGCTGCCTTGGCTGCCAGTGGCCACCTAATTGCCCAATTCTGGATGCTTGCTCAGAAATGGGGGTGCTGGGCTCACATGCAAACCTTCTTCTCCGTATGAACCTCCTTCCATGGCAGGCTTGAGGCTCTACAGTGGCTAACTAGTTGTAGTCAGCCCCAACGAAATGGTGAAAACACCAAAGCATTTTGAGCAAAATGATCAGGAGCAACAACAGGCTGAGGGTGAGACCTCAGCAATCCAGGCAAGGTCCCTAGGCCTTACAGCCACCTGGTAAAGAGGAAAAGGGAATGGAGCTTTTGTGCTCATTGCATCTGCCTTGCAACTGTTTCTCTTGGCAGCTAATCTTCTCCAAACAACATGGAAAGCAGGTCTGTATGGAAGACCTGACTGCATAGCCATCTTTGTAGCAAAAGGCAGGGTCCTTTTGTTTTCCGCTTGTGCGCAACTTTGTTCCAGTAACTTGCTGCTTGCTCTTCAATCGGAATTTTTTTTTAGGGGATCCAAGTTCATTGTTTTCTCTGGCTCATCTTTAGACTATCGAGTAGAAGGTACTACAGGAATCAAAAGATGAGTACAGAAATGAAGGCTGGAAGAGACTTCCAGAGCGAGAGGAACATAACATCGTTCACGGAAGTCCTGGCCACCTAGCGATGGTGAGACCAAGGGTTGGATTCAGACACTGAACTGCAGGTCTCTGTAATGAGAGCATTCAGGGTCCCATCATGGGCATCTTGCTGTACAGCAACCTAGGAGTGTCTACTGTACTTGTATATTCTTATCTTTACTGGAGCTCTGCGTCTGGTGCGTGTATCTGGAATAATAAATCCCACAAGTTTCCAAGTACTTTCAGTTGGAGACTCTTAAAACACTTGGGGTAGACCTACAGTTGGGTGGAGAACACTGAACCTGTTGTCTGTTGTGGTTCTTCCTAGACCCTCCTGACTGCTCTTGCTTGACACTGAGTATGGTCAAGAGATACAGATCTAGGAGAGTCTAATAGTAATCTTAATGTCACCTTTTGTCTCTTAGCCAATGTTTCTTCAGTGAACTTTAATTTTAATGCTCAAACCTGTAATTCCTAAGACTCTTTCCATGCACAACTCTGTCATGCAGCTTTCGTGCTGTGCAGGACTTAAAGCAATAAAATAACTTTCTACTAACTGGAGCTATTGTGACAGCTTGGAAGTCTCCTGCTGGTTGGTGGGAAACATTCTCAAAAAAAACCCCAGGAAGCTGGCAGGGGAAAAAATTACCCTGTACTGTTCTGCAGTGCTGTGGCACTGACCAGGTTTCCTTGTCTGGAGAGCATAATGGTGGAAGAGAATAGGAATAGAATAGTTCAGTTGGAAGGGACCTACAACGATCACTAGTCCAACTCCAGCTGATACTTGTGTAATTAGATGGAAATAAACAGAATTGCTTCTGGTCTCAGACCTGTCTGTAGAGTGGGCAAATTCCCGACTTTAGTGTTTTTTGTAGGTGAAGTACCAATATTGCAAATAATTCTGCTAATATCACTTCTGTGACCTGCTCGTCACTGTTTCTCCTGCCTGGTCATTCTGCCCATTTCCTTGTGAATGTTGTTTCTTTTTACTCAACACCTATTTTCAGTTTATGATCCCACATCTTAAGTTAATCATATATAGGGTTTAAATTCGTTACCTGTTTTTCCTAGCTAGTTTTCAGACCTTCTCTAATTGGATTCTGATGATTAAGCAGTGGCTGGTCTGGACACAGGATGGGAAAAGCTTACAGGTTTCATCCATTCTGAAATCTGCCTCTGGATGAAGGCAAGTATATCAGAGGAATAATGATTTGATCAGTAAAACAAATGTTTACAGCTCAGAATTATATGCCTGAACTACAGTTAAACTACAGAGCTGCATGGGTGGAAAGGATGCATTGTAGCAGCTCTTAGGCAAAAGGATTTTAGCTTCCACTGCCCTTGCTGAGTAGGTAGGTGTGAGCACAATGCTTTCCAGCGTGGTGTTTGCTGTGGCAGTTGTAAAGAGGAGCAATAGAAACGCTCTTTCCTGGAATGGCTGAAACGGGCTTGATCTGCTGCAGCAGCACTTGGTTCCTGGTGCTGTGTGCAGTGGTGGGTTTTCCCTTCAGTGTGTGTGGGTAGAAAGGACTTTCTTGAAAAGTCTATGAAGTCTTAATGTTCTCTCCTGGCTTCTGCATAGTCAGGATACCATCACTGAGAACTTCTGCATGAAGTTCAATGCAAGCATCCTGTTCACTCATGTTTCTGATAGTGTCGGACTACCATATCCAATCCTCTAGATATTATAACCTTTACTCTGAGTGTGTTGTAGTAAGGACTTGGAGTATTCATATGGCTGTTGTAACTGACAACAGATGTTGCTTTGAAAAACAAGCTTTCTGCCATGAAAAAACTGTCTCTAGGGGTTCTTGGTTGAAACTCTGCCTTGAACAAAGCAGTACCATAGTGAAATTCTTCTTAAACTCTGTCTTGGTCACTGTATAGCATGTCTGTCTCTTCTTAATCTTGCTGATTTTTTTTCTGGTTGAAACTGGGTGCTGATATAAAAAACACCTAGCCTATTTCTGTACTACTAACTTGTGCTTGAGCAAGTGTGTGCTCATTTAATGTTGGAGCTTGACTATTTTCAGTGCCCAGCTCGGGTAGGGTGGAGCTGTTTCATCTGTGATTGTTATACGGAACGACAGGATGGTCTGAGAAAGCCCTGGAGGTCTTATTAGTGTCTCTTCCTGTCTCAGTCATGTGTGCATGGCTCACCCTGCACTGCTGTGCACGCAGTCTGGTTCCACCCAACTGCAAAAGGCGAAGTGTAGGATCACAGCACTGTTCCAGGTAATCAAGCTCTTTCCAGACTTAATCCCCCTCAGTAAGGGTAAAATGCAGGCAATAGGTGAACTAGGCATAGGTGTGCTTTGCGTTCTCATTTGCTCTCCTTGCAGACTCCTCTGCCTCTTTTTCTGACAAAGAATAGGCCCCAGTTGGTCTGCTTCTAGAGAATACTCTTAAGTTGCATGGTGCTCACGCAGCCGATGATCAAATTTGGAGCGCAAACAACCTTTAGTGTTTGGTAGGTTGGATAAACTGCCACTGACAAACTTGCTGCTTACCTGACAGCAGTATGCCTGGAAGCCAGTGGTGTGCCTGTCTCCTTACAATGCAGAGCTGCTGTTCTTACTACCTTGCATATATAGTCCTGTTAAGCCCTCCAGAGGGCTGGCTTGGTGGGGTTGGCCCTTTCTGGTTGATGGGGGGGGAGCACTGCGTTCAGATGGGAGTGCTCTTCAGCCTCTCAGTGTGGATGGAGAAGCTGTCCTGGGGTTACTGTAAGGGCCAAGCTCTTCCAAGCTTTCTGTCCTTGGGTTGATGCTTGCACCCCTCCCTACCTCTGTTTTGAAATGGAGATAAAGCGAATAGGCCTTTGCAGTTTTGTCATATAAAAAAGTAAAAGTAAAGTGGTTAATGCATTTTTTCAGCAAGGTTTTGATATGTGTTTTGCTTTTGAAGTCTCCTGTTGCAAGCTGGATGATGTACTCTGCTTTTGTTGGAGCTGGATATTGCAAATAGGATGAGGCTCTCTTTCTGTGTGTCAGTATGACAGCAAACTAAGTTTTTCTAGAAGAAACTTGTCTAAGTTGGCAGGATTGCCTAAACTTTTAAGGAAAACTACAGCCCACACTACCAATGGTAGAGTTGCATGGTATCACTCTATTTTCTTTTCCCTACTTACCTTCTGGCTTAACTGAAGGTGCTGAAGCTGACTTGTTAGTTTGCAATATGAACCATCACTGAACCCAGTAGGACTGGGGAGAGGGTTTGTAATATTATTTGTATGGCTCTATTAGCAAAACTTTGTATGAGTAAGCTGGTAGAATAGTGTTGTTATGAGGGATCTGCCTGCATCTGCAGTTGCTCAGCAGCCTGAAAGTGCACTTTGAAGTCAGCTCTACTAGAGATGACCCTAGTAAGTTCTAGGGTTTTATTCCCAGAACTGTTGCACAAACTTAACATCAAGTGCTATCTTGGAGTCCTGGATCTTGTCAATGAAGCATGTGGGAAGCCTCAAAGATTTTGCAGGGTCCGAGATCTCCAAAGTAGCTTTAGACTTTTGGGACTATTTCCTGGGAAACAAATCTTTCCTTGCTTTCTTTTTTCCACTTAATAATAGTGTTTAACTTGCTGCAAACCTGCTTTCAACTGTCTGGCTAACTCACACGAAGTAATTTGACACACCTAATGAAAAGCATAGTGGAATTTTGCTATGAGCTGCAATGTTCTCCACGTCACTGGTCTCTTCCATTTGATGACTGTCGTGACAGCAGTTAAGTAACCTGGCTTCTCCCCTCCCCTGCCAGGGATGAAAGCTTAAAATGAGTTTTCAAAACTGTAACCCTTCTCTAAAGCTTCCTTAATAAAATGACAATTACTACTCTCGTAATGTCTTGCTATCTAACACCAGGCTGCTGCTCAGCCTTCAGAGAGCTCTCACTGGAGCAGTTAACCATGACAAGGCCTTTAGGCTGCAAACCCCTGCTCTTTCCAAAACAAAAGCTCTAGGGCAGACCTACATGTGAGGGACTGCTTACAGCACCAGCCCTTCAAAGACTTAGTGGCATTGCTTGTTAGCTCAGCAGTCTGTGCAGGCTGCATCCTTGACCCCCTATGGCTGTCGTCTCTCTGCCACAAACAGTGTGGAGATAATACTTCCAAAGAAAAAACTTGATTTCTCTCTTCAGAGGTGTGAAGTTGGGCCTTGATATTGCTTCTCCGTGTGGTTGGTGTATCCATGGATGGTGCAGGCGTTGCTGGCCTCTTAGTTCTTGAGGCAGCTGAAGCAGGGCTGAGACCTTGGCCGAAAGATGGTCTTAATCTCCAGAATCAAAGTCTTGATGTGATGAGGCATCTGTTTCCTTCTCTTAATAGACAAACCAACTTTGCCTGTAGGTGCGTGCATGCAAAAAAAAAAAGAAAAAAAAAGCTGATGTGATTCTAAGGTTTTTAAACAGTCACTGTCTAGCATGACTTGTATGGGGCAGGCTTCTTTGTTAGATTCGTGTCCGAGTAGGCTTTTTAAGCCCTCAAGAGGGCTGGAAGGTATTTGGGCTGCTACAGTATAGCCTGCACTCAGCAAGAGCTTCTGGTCCATGTTTGGTCCAGTAAAGCTCTTAACCGATCTTTGTGAGAATAGCTGTAATGCTATGAATTATTTCTTGAGGAAACTTTAGCTATTGTACTTAGTGGGTTTACAGGAGCTTTTTGAGTCTGCTTTTAATGTATTTGTGTTGGTGGGGATTCTGAGTGGAATTACATGCCCAGGCTTTCAGATAACTGCTGTAAATACACAGATCCACTCTAGTCTCTTACTTCACAGTAGCAGCTGCTGCGGTGTTACAGAAACTTCATAGCTTTGACTGCCTCTTATTAGTTCAGCACACTATTAATATCCCAGCAGCTTTTTGTATTAGTTTCTACACTTAATATTGGTTCTCCCTCCTTCTTCCCTGCCCCCCACACCGCCCGCTTCACACTCAGTGATTAAACTAAATTCATCTTGGTGCTGTTTCATGTAAGATGCCCTTTCTGCCCAAACCAAAGAGGGGGAACCAGACTGGAAGCAAAACAATTGAGCTAACAGTCACCAGGTATATTTAGTGGCGGTGTCATCTGACATACATTTATTGCTCAGAACTAGCATCTTTCCGCTTCCATATGGAGCGTTTGTAGTGCTGGTAAAATCTTTCCAGAGAAGCAGCTGCTGATTTACTCTCCTTGTCTATTTGGGGAAGGATCTGTCCTTAAATACTTTGTTATTGCACTTGCTAAAAATGGCAGCAAGCAGTTGGCACCATCAGGATGGACTTGAAACTTTACTGAGGTGTATTGGCTGCATTGCACCAAGACCCGGTGAATCCTCGTCTCACCTGGAGAAATGACTGCATAAGAACCAGCAAGAAAGCTAGTGGGTGTGGGTACATCTTGGGCAAGTCACTGCATGGGACTCTAAAATGCAAATTACAGTCTTCCTCTGGAAGGTTTTAAAACCAACTATCACATTATTATGGTTAAGTGGCTCTGGTGAAAAGGCTACAGGACTGAGGTGCATCTCAGCTACTATTCTGTCTTAATGTAAAGAAATTCTGCCCCAAATGGCAGCAATGCCTCTCTGAGGTGCTGTATCTCGGTAAGGTGGAGAATACAGGTTGTCTTCTGAGTAGAGACTGGGAGCCAACTAGTCTTTGCCAGTCTGCTGATAACCACAAACAGGGCAGGAAGGAAGTCTCCATCAAGCATTTGGCAGGACTTTCCCAGCCCACAAGTGAGTAAACCGTCTGGCTGACAGCTAACTGTGAGGCTCGGGTCCTAGGTTGGGCAACTCACCAAGGAGAATAAAAGTATTTTACTCCTTTGGTTGAGGATAAGCGCTTGCTGCTTGTCCCCAGAGCTCACAAGGTCAGAAAAACGTGGCGTCCAGACAGCTGGCAGAGTACAGAGGGAGGGGTTTTACCCCAGAGCCCAGGGAGTTTGCTCACCTGTGAGCAATTGCTGTGATACCTCGCACAACTGTGAGCAGTGGGTGAATTCATGTTGTATCACCTTGAAACAGAGGCTGGCTTAGGGCAGTCTGAGGGTCTAGGACTCTGAAATACCTTCCTGCCCAAAATAGTTTGAATTAGTTGATCCGCGTGGCATGCTGCCAGCCTTCAAGGAGAAGCGGGGAGGCCTGGCTACTGGTCAGCGGCCCGGGCTGGGCGATAGGAAGTTATTAATAGCTGCTCTTCTGTGGAAAGAATGAGTTTGGCTTAGATGTTGTGCAAAGCTGCTAGCTGGTACAGCAAGCAAATGCTGGGAGCCTTGTTTATTAACATTTGAACAAGCAAGTTACGCTCTATGGAGAGTTTTGAGCCTCGTGGCCTGGGGTCTCCCAACATTGGCCTTTGAATCCGAGCTGCGCGGTCGGGCCACACAGGTCTGAAGAAAAGAGGCTGCCAGCTCTTGGTCAGCCTCAGGGTGTGGTGAGTGTTTCTCAGTAAATTCAGGTTCCCTTATGCTCCAGTTCTCACCTGTAAGAGTCAGCTTCCTGCCTCTGAAGCA
>VZSC01011606.1:0-33174 GCA_013398225.1 Steatornis caripensis | reverse complement strand
GGGGGGGGGGGGGGGCATCAGAAGTGTGATGTGTTGTGGGTGTGTGCTATGTAATCTGTGGGGTGTATGTGCAGCACTACATGTGCAGGTACAGCACGTGCACTGGGTGGTGCATCACAAATGTGGTCTCACATGGTGTATCATGCATGTGTGTGGGGGTCTAATGTGTGCAGCATCATACATGTGGAGGTGTAATGTGTGACTAATGTGGTCTTACACATGTGCAGGTCCCATGTGGTGCATCATACATGTGCAGCAGCATGGCTGTGGTGTAGCTTGTGGTTTCATGTGTGCAGCAAATGTTGCGGAGCATGTGTGCAATGCCTGAGTGCCTTATGCTGCAAGTATTGTGTCATGTATGGTACAGGAGTGTTATGTACTCGCAGGTGTGGCACACAAGTGTTGTGTGGTGCACACCAGTGTGTTCGTGATGCATGTGTGCAGCAGCTGTGGGTGGGTGTTATGCAGGTGGGGTGGGGCACGCACTGTGCACTACGCCCCTGTTGTGTGACTCACCTGGGTGTTGTGCGAGTGGCAGACAGGTCCCATCTCCCCTGTGTGTCAGGGGTGAGGTTTGTATCCCATTTTGTTTTTCATGTGTGCTGTGCATGAGCGGGTTTTGTCTCCAGTAGGTGTTCGGATGTCTCCAGTGTAGTGTGCACATGGGGCATGCACAAGAGGTTGGTGTCTCACAGTCGCAGCACCCCCGGCTGCCACTGAGGTTCTCCCTCAGTGCTGTGCTCATGCTTGCTCTGCTGCTCACATCCCCTTCCTCCTGCCTGGGCAAAGTGTGTTGTCATGGCTGCCTGCAGCTGTCTGGGGATGAAGGGCCCTGGTGGGCCGCCAGCCAGTCTGGCTGCTGTGCAGCAGGAGCCTGCCTGCAGTGCCACTGGTGTTTTTCAAGGTCGGAAGGGTTTTGTGTGTCCCACTGCCCCTCACTGCACAGCCCTGCTCTATGTGAGCTGAAGCCCTGCCAAGGGAGGTGCTTGGGTAACACTCCCTCTTTGCACAGCAGCAGGTTTTGGCTACAGCAAGTCCCAGCCCCTCTTAGCCACAGTCCTGAAGGTGAAGACACGGCCACCCCCTCCACCACAGCAGCAGAGATGCTGAGAGTGCAGGAACCTCTCCAAGCGTGGTGGGACAACCTGTAGCTCGTAGGGCCAAGCCTTCATCCTCATGGCAGCACATTTGCAAAAACCTAAATCCAGAGCAAGGTTAATGGTTAGAGACATTCCTCACTGCAACAATCAGGCATTAAGTGCTTGTTTGCCACTGACCTTAGCGTCACAACTCTGATTGATTGATACCAAGTCAGTCAGTCATCAACTGCACCACAGCTCTTCTCTCTCTTTGCCCTTTTAATCTATCTGAAAGAAAACCATGTATACATCATATCATGAAGGTTACAGGTATTTATTGTTTGATTTACAAAGCCATTCTTTCAATTTGTTACTAGTAATGTATATTTAAAATATACAATAATAATAAATAAATGAAGGTAGGGGACAAGGGATGCTCACTTACTTACTTAAACAGCCCGACCAGCCCCATGGCACCAGTTTCCTTCCCTCGTCCTCCAGTGTTTCACCATTTCCTAGAAGAGGCCAATTTAGCCTGCTGGGCACCTGTGGCCCTTGTTGCACAGAGGCTGTGGGCTCAGCTGCTGCCTGAAACAAGAGTGATTCCTTAGAAAAGCTGCACAGTGTTAATGCAAGGTCCACTGCGTCTTTTGCACCTAGTTAAAGCACTGTGGCCCTTTCTCAATCTAGCAAGAAACTCAGGTGTTTGATTTTTTTTTTTAATATGTGCATGTACATACATACACACACGTATTTATTTATATGTATATCCCTATAAGGGTAGATAGACGTAGGCTTGACTGAGAAAAGACACTTGGCGTGGCCAATTACCAGCCGAGCACCGCATTATCCAGTTCAGCAATGGGCTGCAAGCCCGTGTGCCTCACAGCCTCGGTTAGTAAAATGCAACTTTTTCTGTGTTTGTTAATCTCCATGACAAATGGCACGAGTGCTCAAGGCCCAGCAGCAGGTACCCTGCTGCCAAAGGCCAGGTGGAGACCTGTTTCCAGCTCAGCAGCTGAAACTGTGGCCGGTGACACTTCAAAGCCCCTGTGTCACAATTTTTAAATGGGGAACAAAATGAGGCTGATGATGGGGAGGAGACAGCAGCACAGCTGAAGTACATATAAAGGACTGCTACAGTCCTTTATATATAGTTATAAATATTCTATATGTATATAAAATAGTAATATACGTTGTCATAAATAGATATGAGTAGCTATACCAAAATATATATTAAAAAAATCTTTTATACACATACATACACATTTTTCCCAACTTGTACAAAGACGGACAGCTGGCATAACCAACTAACTGACCACCCAGTACTGCCCAAACAATCCTGTCCCCCATGAATGAGTGCAGCAACACGTCACCAAACCCAAGGTACAAGCAGTGCGGAGTGTGCTCCTGCACAAACAGCGAGCGCATGCACACCACCACCGTGCTTGTTTGTTAGCCTGCTTCTTAGAAGTGAAAGCAGAGGCTAAGTTACTCTGCAACCAATGTTTTTTCATGAGGGGAAGGCATTCAAACTTTACAAGACAATTCCATAGCCGTAACAGAAGCTTGTACTGTACGTGCTTCCTACAGCACCTTGTTACCAAGTTCGTGCTGTAGCGACCTTGCTGTGATCTGCAGACGACTGGCTCGCTGGGCATTTTCTGCACCAAGCTTTGCATTCCCCCCCTTTCCCCAACCATCCTTCTCCAACAAAGGCTCTTTTTGCAGGAGAATTAAGGCGCAAATCGTCGTAGCTGTTCCAAGGGCAGAGTGTGTCAGTCTTATTTACTGCAGGAGGAGCGCTGGCAGTCATGGGATGCCAACAGCTGGATCTGAGCATTTCCTTTAATTGAACAGGTTTACAGTCTTTCTGTGCTGAAGCAATTCTCCACATCACACAAGCCTGCATACCAGAATAAAATGAAAATTTAGGAGCGCTGGCTAACAAGACCGAGAAGCTCATTGTTTGAACAAGAGGGCGATTGTCTGGGTACTCAAGTGCCCTGTTCCTCCAACATTTAACCCACAGGAGGGACAGCAGCCTAATCCACAGCTTGCTGCCAGGTGGTATAGAAATTAATCTTCCACTTACCCAGGCTATTAGTTGCGGTATTCATGAAGGTTTGCAGCCCAATGAGGCGAGTGACTGAAATTTTCTCCTTGTCATGGAGGGTCACGGCAACGTGGCGATATGAAATATCAGCCTCCAGGAGCGTCCCCTGTGGTGAGGAAAGCATGGATGACGTGCACTGTGAGGACAGTGGGGAGAACAGCCCCCAGGACCTTCTGGTTCAACACATGCAGCCCTGGGCTGTCTAACTGCACAGCAAAGTGCGGGGGGACAGGGGATGGCCTGGCAAAGCCCAGGCACGCCAAGGACTTGGGCACAGTCCACCATAATGTTTGGTGTTTATGAGGAAAGGAACTAAATACTGATTTTTCTCAGCTTTTAGCAACACTAAACCTCCCACTTCTAGTCTGGCATGACCCCTGGGAGTGCTGGACACACAATGCAGGGACCCTCCCTAAGTCTCCCAAAAGCTCAGGGACATGCTTCAGATCTGCTTGCCAGGACATTTTACTCATCTTCCAACTCATTTTCCTCACGAGGTATTAGCAGAACAAAGGAGGAAAAGAAATTCAGTCCTTTATTAGACTGCTGCTCCATTAAAGTCCAAGGAGGAAAGGGAAAATACTCAGCAGCAAGAAGGTGATCAAATCAAGCACAACACAAGCTGGCCCACATAAACGTTTGGAAAGTAAAACCTCACAAGCATTTAGCACAGTCACTTCCAGTTTTCATCTGCTCCCATTTCTCTGCAAAGCTAATTCTTTGCAAAGCACTGCCAAAGCTTTTCACACCACCAGGATACATATAGTTTGATGCAGATAATATTTACAAATATTATAACTGTTTTCCCCGTTCTTCCCGAGTGTTTCCCCAGCAGTTTACAATCCCATCTGGCTATGGCTTTTCTTACTGCCCTCTCAATGACTTTCCTAGCCCCAGGAGCTCGCTCTCATGCCCCAGGAAGATGGCAGCCTCTTAATTTGCCTGCATGGTGACCGACCTACTTGCCGTGCAAATGGAAAAATGAGTAGTCAGGGCCAATTCAAGTCAGCCTCTCACCACGTGTTTGTGCATGACTCTGACTTGGTGCCCAGGTATGTCTCCAGGGTGTTCCAGGTCATTCCCTATCCCCGAGAAATGCTCTGCAAAAACACAACAGCTTTTCCCAAATGGTAACGCCACAGTCCCCCTTTGCTCCATGTATTCCTCCCGTCTGTGTCCCCCCGTGGCAGCAATTTAACGGTTTATGCGCCATCTTATTCCATGTCTGCTATCAAATTTCCAGCTACACCAAATTATTATTTTTTTCAGGGTTTAATTAGGCTAAAGATCCAAATTGTGCAAGACAACAGAAGAAATGAACAAATCCGAAAGGCTTTCATGCAGATTTTTATTGATACCATGAATAGCAGCAGAGCTAACACAGAGCTTGGGCTTAGAGGAATTTGAATCAGAATTATTTTTGTTTCCCGTTTGGCTTGCTTTATAAAACATACCGCCAATAATTCCACAGCCTCCGTCAAACTCCTTGCTATAAATAACAATTTACCACTGAGAAGAAATGTAAAGGGTCAGACCTGTGCCCGGAGATTCACATATCACCCACAAAAGGAGCTTTGAGCGAGCTGGACACAGGCTGAAAAGTAAATTTCCCAAAATGGGAAACAATGGGGAGAACTGAACAAATAAGGTGTTTAATTCCTTCTGGTCCCATATTTTTACTTAATCCGGCGTTAATCCCACCTGCAGGCACTGCCCCAGGATGAGTCACTAGACAGCCACACTCCCAGAGCCAGCCTCCAGCCTAAACCTGAAAGGCAGGGCAAAGAGCAGGAGCAGAAGCAAGCCTGCAGTCCTACCGCTAACCCCCATCCTAGCTGTCACGAGATCTAGCCTTTAGTAAATCATTCTTGAATCAAAACTAGCAAACCCGTTACAAGGACCAGCTGGGGTGCTAGTATTGGGAGCTGCAAGGCTGACTCTATTTAGCAAGATGGTGTATCCCTGACCAGCACTGGACAGGATAAAACATTCTCCTTTTCCTCGTCCAACTTCTACTGGAGTACAAGGATCCAAGAACTGAACCATCAGCCTCAGCTTTCCTGAGCTGGGGTCTACACCTCAGCACTATCCACTGCCTTAATACTACACTTGTTTAAGTTCAGTTTAGGAAAACTAAAACTTAACACTGCTCCAAAAGAGGAGCAAGTTCCTGGAAATGCCAGCTCTCATCCTACCTATGCAGGACTACGTTCGCACAATAAATGTGTCTGAATCTCCTGTGTTTACAGTCATAAACCTAGCTCCAGTTCTACTCAGAAACAAAGCCACAGTCAGCAGACCTAGTCACAATGATCATGGATATTTCTGGCAAATGCTGAACAGAAACGTGTGTGTCTGCTAAAGCTGGCTTTTATCTTGTAGCTGCAAACATCAAGAGATCCACTAGTTATGTAGGCTCAGCTACCTCTATTTTTCTGGAACAACCCTATTTCCTAACTTTGTTACTGATCACAAAATCAACGGCAGCCTACCAGACAAGAGGAGCAGCCTGTGTCTGCCCTTAAATGGCCTAGCCAAAACTGGCATAAGGCAGCAGGCTTATGACCAGTTTTCATCTGAACCAGCCAGAAAAACCACTACCCTAAGCCCTGACCCGGTGAATAGCCACAGCCAATTGTCTGTGACCTGCTTTGAAAGAGTAAGTTGGCATTTAGCGATTCCAAAACCAGTTCTCGTTTTGGAAAGATTAACTTTATTGTGTGTCTCTTATCTAGGTCAGACAAGCTCTCCCACTCGAAGCATAATTTCAGCCCACACAACAACCACCAAAGTAAGTGCTGCCCTTTCAGTTCCTCCTGGCTGAAGATTTGGGAAATGGTACCTGCCTCTGCCGTCCCACATCTCCCTGTGGTTAACGTGAACTGTTAATAACGAGGCTTCTCTCTTTTCAAATCAGACCTAAGCAAAGCTTGAACTCTAGACTTAACCTTAGCAAAAGCAATACCAAGCATCAATAATTATTGCTTCATAAGGTGAAGAAGGTATTACATTGAAACAATACCAGTGTTCACTCTAGAAGAATTAATATTACCAAATACACAAGTACATGCACTTTTTAGCCCAAGGAGAGCTCTTATTCTTAAAGCAAATTCAGGACTCACCTTGGAAAAACTCTTCTCACTCTTTTACCAGATGAAAATGAAAAAAAAAAAAAAAAAAAAAGGCAAAAAGCTCCTTTATAGCCAGACACCTCAATGCCCCTCTTCTAGACTAATTTGAATTGTTAGTATTCACTCCCTCGAACCGTAGTTACAAATATCACAATATGTCCCAGACATTGCTCGAAGTCTTAGTTTACAGTAAGACTAGCAGAAACTCCCCGTGTGGAACGGCAGTGATCTTAAGCAGGTACCCATTCCCCCGGATGAACCACCTCCTAAACGTAGTCTCTATTTTTCCCATCACTATTTTAAGACACTGACTAAGGTAGGATCCTAAGGTAGGATGACAGCTTCTTTGAAGTCACAGTCCCTCGTGCTGCTATCATTTGAGAGGGTACCAATATTTCTGTTCTGTAGCCTACTGAAGGCTAGGGCTGCAACATCACTGTAAGCTGTTTCCTCCTGGAAAAGTTTGTTACTCAATATGAGAAAATAATTTTGTTTGATACTAAACTTTACTTGAGAGTATCTTTGTATTTTACAAGCACTGAGAAGTTTATGTTGTCTCTTGATATATATCTTGATATATATCTCTTGATATATATAATGTATGATTACTAACTGAAATTTTACAGCCAGGTCCATGGTCTGGTAAAACAGTGTCACCTCTGCTACTTTGTTTCTCTTGAAACACCTGGGTTGTGTTTCCCACCAGTGATTTGCTTACCTTTATGTCCTTTATAATCCTACTTTCTAGAAGCACTTTAAAATATTTGTACACCTCCATCACAGTCCTAGATTAGCCAGGTGCTACTCTGTGCAGATGGAAACTAGGGTGGAAGTGTGTGCAATGGTTTACAGGAGTGACTATCTTTATAAAAAAAAAAATTACCCCCTCATGGTCTTTGCGCAGTCATTGCTATTGGGTACAGCTGGGCAGAGGACTGTTTACTTCATACAGCTCTTTTCACACTGTGGTTAAAACACAGCCCATGACTGCTGCAGGCACTGCAACCTCAGAGAAATACTTCAAGCTAAATACTGCCCTTTTAGAAATCCCCTTCCTGACAGTGAAACTTCTGTGGCCATCTGTTCTGCACAAAACCAGCATCGTTTGCTGCGTACACAGTCTCAGTGCCCTGGAAGTCCCAGCCTGGCAAGTGTCTCCCCTCTTGCACCCTGCTGTCATCCATTGAGGGCCATTATGGTTTGGTTTTATTTTTTAATCTTACATAGCTCTCACTTTCACACTGGCACTTCTGGCCCTGTCTTCTAAAACATGGTTCCACTCTTGCAAATGTGAACTCCTGTGCACACGCACTTGGTTCAGCAAGGGCTCTCGACAGAGGACCGCCCTGCCACCACCCAGCCAGGGCCTCCCCTTCTCTCTAAACCAATTTTGGAAATGCAACAGCATCTCCCACGTGAGCTCTCCTCTAGCGAGGACAAATCAGAAAAATGTCTCAAATTGGCATCGTTGCTGTTTTGTTCAGAGGCAACAACGAACACTAGGTGGCCCACAGCCCAACAGCTATCCAAAGACACAAGCTCATCAGCCACTGATCCATTCAGGGACTCTGCAACACATCACACAGGGACGCAGGGCATTAGGGCACCACGAGGTAAAGGCTGGGGGCACTGAGGAAGAGGCCCATCTACTCCCCCACAGCTACGCTCCCGATGTGCAATGTGGGGCTCTTCCCTTGGGACGGGTATTCACGTGTTCTGCTTACAGACTGCAAGATGCTCAGTAACTTTGAGGATCAGGGACATGCACTGCAAACATCTGCAGCTCTCCCTTTACAATCAGGGAAAAGAAGTGGCCAGTTGAGGGCAGGATTCACCCAGCCTACTGGAAGTACCTATTTCAGGAAGAGGTGCATTGTTATTTTTGTCCACTGACTAGCAAAGAGCAGCAGCTCCAACGTGGGTATCTCTTCAGCGGTTCAGGAGAGTCCATCTCCTCCCTCCCCAAATGGGAAGCAGTACTTCAGTTGGACCTTTTAGAGCTAGATAAGCTAAACATCTGTTACAATTACCAAGAGTTTACCATACCCAAGTACGAAGGCATTTGTGCAAGTAGACACGTGAAATATTTACCATTGCTCATTCTTAGCATGAGAAACACAAAGCTCTTTGCGGCCAATGTCTAGCACTTCATTTCTAGGTTTTTCACATTCAATAGGGATTGCTGGGGTAAACCAAAAGCCTTGTTTTTTTCCATAATGTATATAAGTTTGGGTAAACTAGAAAAGAAATCAAGTTTGTCGGAGCCTGTTCAGCCCTGTGGGAAGGAGGGGGCACAAAGCCCATCATAACTGATCCATCTTTGACATTTCACCCCATAACATACACAATGCATTTTCATGGGAATGTTACAAAGTCGACTCCTAAACAGAAATGTTTTGTCTTAAAGCACGGAAGGGCTACAAAAGTCTCTCTGGAGGATCTGTCTGCTCATAGCTGCTTTGGGCTGTTTAACGTACGCTTTTCTAGAAAAGAGTAACATTAATTTTCAGAACACTACAAATTATAATGAGAGAATTTTTTTTTAAATCACATTTCATTTTTGCTCAAGACTAGAGATTTCTTCTTTTCAGTCCTTCTCCACTGCAGAATATTCTTTATGTCCTTCATCAGTCTTGTACTTGGTTACAGATGGAAAATATTAGCTCTGGTTTACAAAACATGGCCCCGTTTCCTGTAACACGGCACAGGTTGGACAAATCTGTCATTTGAGTAGTGTGTCTATTCTGTGGCCAATTCTGTAATCTACAAGCAATGTGATCCTAAACAAGGAATCTCATGTTAGCAGCCAAGATTGGAAAATCCCTGTTTAGTGCGATTGCTGCCAAAACCGTCTCACTTGCTAAGGACAAACTAATTTTCAATCTGCAGCTTGGTAGCTGTTGTTTTCCTTTTTAGCTTTTTTTTATTTTAATAAATAAAACATACCTCACTTTCTAAGATGACGCAGATACACACTTGACTTTAAAAAGTGCAAAACAGATTTAGAAAAAAATGTAAGGTACATGAAAAATATCACACTGCGTATAAGAAAGAGTATTCTAATTTTGAACAGCATTCGAACAAATGTTGTTTTGTAAATTTGAAGAGCTGTATCCCAAACAGCAATAAGATTGTTGTGTACAAATAAAAGGAGAGGAGCAAGGGAGGGAAAAAAGGGTGTTCTACAGTACAGCCAGGATACAGATTGAGGATGATCTAGACACAGCTTTAAGCGAGAACTAGACCTCAGTTTTCAAGATGGAACAGGGCAGTATCAATAATGGCAACAAGGATACGAGATGATCACAACTAAGATGGAAGAAAAACTCAAGAAATTTAATATATCCAAGTTGGCAGACACAGAAGTGAAAGAAAGGCAGAAGAAGCTACATTAAATATTTATAAGTTTTGCAGGTCACAGATGTTTCCAGCTGACAAAAAAAGAATATAGTGCAAGAATACAGAGCTCAGAGAAATTCGTCCGAAGAATTAGATTTAAGTATTTAATGCTTTTGAAGAAATCCTGAAGAAAAGGAGAGAGAAGCTTGATGAGACAAAGGGGAAAGTGAGTGTATAACATAGACCAACTTAGCAAGTATTGTGTGTACCCGTTAAATGACTCTTCTAGAAAACACGTAAGAGCTCTCATGTTTGGACATTAATAAACCATTTGAGATGGTGGCACAGGAGAAACATTTCTCAAAAGGAGATTAAAGATTAGCAGAGAAACTGTAAATTGCACAAGCCAAGACAAAATGGAAAGGAGACTTTTTGAGAAGTATCAGGTTGGAGAAAAATTACTGGCAGAAATTGTCAAGAATAGCTAAGTGACAGATCTTTAAGTATTTCCATTCACTATCTTGAGACAAAAATACAAAATCTTTCAATGAATTAAGCTGAAAAGCATCGCCAGCAGAAAGGAGTTTGGGGGCTGCTGTATACATGGAACTGTCTACACTTAAGAAAGAAATGCAAGTGAGGGTGACCTTTCCATAGTGTAAAACGCAACGTTAAATGCATGAGACTAATTGCAAGGGTTTATTTTTACAATTTGATAGCTCACTACAAGCTGCAAATGATTGAGCAGCAGTTGTGTGCCTGAGCTGGCCCTGCAATAACTACCAGCATCAACGTGATGCACTTACGAAAACAGTGAATGCTATCTTACGCTGTATCACAAGAGGAGTCCTCGGAAGAAGTGAAGAAGTATTCATGCTGCTACGCAAGCGTCAACAGCATCTCCTTCAGTGTACTGGGTATGGTTCAACTCTTCCAGCATTTAGAAAGTAGGAATTTCATCTGGAGTATCTGTAGAAGGATTACAAAAAGCATCGTGAGCCAGACCTGGCCTCATTTGGTATCACCTCTACCTTTTCCAGGGTTTGTATTCTTTCTTTGCCCTTCTAAATGCTTCTTCTGTGGTTTCCTGTGCAAAGACCTTATTTCTGTTTTAAGAAAGTTGGGATGGGTGTTGTGAGGGTTTTGGTTTGGTTGGAGTTTTTTAAAGTTAAATATCACTAATGTTCATTTTTCTTGCCTTTTCACTCCTTGCGGAAATTTGAATTTGTACACAGAGCACCGCACACTCTTTGCCATCCCACTGAGCTCAGGGGGTTAAGGGCTCATCTTAAGAAGCGAATGGGCAGATAGGGGGAGGAAGAGAAGGAGGTTGCACTGCCAGAGCAATCGATGTCTGGAGCAGTTTCTCACTGAGAGATGTAGATCAATACTCAAGGTTCTAACAGTAAGCTCGGTAAGGTTAGGAGAGGGACTGCCCCATGTTTCCCGTGACAGAGAGATGTGCAGGACAGGAACAGGACTACCGATTTTCCGTGCATTACTGACTTGGCATTCTCTGAGCCTTGCAGTCCAGGTGCAGTCATCAATGTCTGTCCGGCAGGTCTGTACTTTGCCACCTGCCTTCAAAGGAACAGTCATCCCGGTCCTGCCCAGTGTGATAATGCAACACACAGAAAAAGGTTCAGTTTTAGTTCTCCAAGCTGCCTCAACTCATGACATGCTTATCTCTTATCCAGCATGCTTAATTACACTGAAGAAATCCCTCTTAGCGAAAACACACCGCAAGTGTGGGATCATCCAGCACCTCTCTGCATCTATTGCCCTTCATCTCTGTCGCAGCACAGCCTGGTCCAGACTGGCTCCCGCTGGGAAACATCAGTCCTGAAAGCTGGTGTGTGGGGATGGGTACGGGGGCCTGAGGGAAATTCCTCTGGCCTCCTAAAGAGCTTCTCTCATTCCCTGGATCTTCTCTAGCAGAGTGCAGGAGCTAATAATATCCCTCTGCTTCTGTTATATAGCGTTTCCTCCTCTTTATTTTAACTTTTACTGGTCACATTACCAGCTGCTCCTAAGCCTCTGCTGCATGACCGAGTGTCAAAAGAAGCCATAAATCAGCTTTTGGTATTCATCAAATGATAAAATGGGTGCTTTCTGCCCTTCTGAAGGACTAGAATTTTAAAAATGCAACTTCTAAATATACTTAAAGATTTGATTATATTAGTTAATATTAAAAAGATTTTTAAAAGACAACACAAATGCAGCTTTTCTTGGAGAAGGCATGTACTGAGGTTTCCTGAGAGTTGCAGCCACCGATCGGCATGAGAGGGACAAAACCACAGTTCCCGACCAGAGATGTGCTGGGGACCAGAGCGCCAGCCAGAACAGGCAAAACCCAGCACTGTCGCATTAGTGAGGACACATTTGTTGGGGAGCTAGGGCTAAAGAGGAGCATGGGCACAGGCATACCGGGACCAAAACCCCAAGCTGAATTCCCCGTGTATCTCACTCCGGCACTCCCCTGTATCCCAAGCCTCCTCAGCCCCCACTCCCCCTTTTTTTTTGTTAGAGACAAAAACCAGCACAGCTCACAGGTACAGGAAGCAACCTCCTGCCCAGTGTGTCCCAGTCGGACCAGAAAGACCAGAGCCAAGAAGCCTCAATACAAGATAACCATCAGGGAAATGAGGAATTTCCAAACAACTCTTTTGTGATCTGCTGTATGTTTTTCTTTCAGTGCCTACTTCTAATAAAGTATTAATATAAGTATTTATTGCTTCCTAATGTAAGTGCATCAATTGCACATTAAAACAGAACAAAATATACGATTATGAATGTATATGTGATTTATTCTTATCAAATGGACAAATAGCTGTTCACTTAAAATTTATATTAAAAGGCTTTGTCTAGATAGTTTCCTGAAATATTTTCTCAGCAACAGCGATTAGATTTCAAACATTAGATATAAACAATGAATGACTGACCAAGTGAAAAAAAAAATAGAGCTTAACATTTTTTAAATTCAGCAACTAATTTTGAACAACTGAAATTTAAGCTGCTTGCGTTCATCTAGGAAATACTAACAGGAGTAACTATTTGCTCTCTACTAGCAGTCCATCTTTAGTTTCTCATGAATGATAATCCAGGCTGCTTTTGCCTTAGGAGCTGGGAGTTATGTTTCCCGCTGACCTTCTACAGAGGCTTCCAAAAATAGGGAACTGGGAGAGGGGTGGCTTCAAGAGCCTGCGGAGCACAGGCAGCTCTTCCTGCTTTGCATCAGGGACGCAAAGAAGGATTTCAGCCTTTGGTTTCTTAGATGCTTTTTCACCCTTTCTCTACAAAGATGATCCTGAAAACACAAACTAATGAAAGTCAAATGCGCTTTTTTTTTTTTCTTTCTGTCAAACTACTCATCTCCCTTTCTCTTCTAAGGAAATACTTCTAATATACTTCCACCAACACTCAGGAATGACATTTGGAGCTGTGAGCTAAAAGATCCTTCTTTTTAGGTAGTCACATTCTCAAGGGACATATACAATTTTTTAAAATGTAACAACTGAAATTAATTACATCCATGGAATATGCAACTGTAAAAATTAAGTGACTGATAGCCCATGTTTTTCCCCCCTCCCCTTTGAAGAAAAAGACAGCGAACACCTATGCAGCAAGGGCAGGATGAAGTGAACTAATATTTACTATATAACCTTGTGCGTACCCACTCTTCTACAGTTCCCTTCAGCCAGAAGATATGTAGGAATACAGACAAGTTAATTTTTAAGCTGACTTTTAACCCCATACTATTTGTTTCCGGTTCTCAAACAAAAGACTAAATGACACTGTACTGTTTTTTTGTTTTTAAAAACCACGCAAACCAACACAACTCCCTTTTACCATTTTTGAAAAGGAAAACCCTTTCACAAGGAAGACTATACTAAATTCAGCCTTGCAAGTGACTCTCGCTCACAAAGTTATTCCATATTAAATTTCGGTAATAAAAAGATGTGTCAGAAAGTCTTTGACAGTACGTTTTCCATTTATCACACATTCTGCTTTACCACATTTTTTTTTCACTCCTGCAATACACTTTAGGCTAAAGCACAACAGACTTCTTTTCAGGAGGGAATATTAATTGTTTTAATTGTTTGGAATTTCATACCCCATGCAGGTGTGAAAGGCTCCAGCGACTATTTCTCCAAGTGGTGTACATTTCAGTGGTAGAACACCACTGATTATCTAGGCATAAATTACACTTTTTCCTTATTGTTTAAAAAAAAAAAAAGGCCTGCAGGGGTTTTATGTAGCATTGCCATTTCTGACATTTTATATGGCAAGTTTTGTATTTTCCACAAAGAAATCTTTACAAGTAATTTTATTCAGATACCCACTTCATTAAGATATTTTCAGATTATAGACTTGTTCCACCCAAAAAATTACGGATTTAAATAACATAACCATTAAGAACATGAAAATAAGATTCAAGGCACTAAGAAGTACTTAGAAGTCACAGTTCAGCTGCAGTATAGCGTTCTGTTGAAAAGTCAGCAAGTGTGTAAGTTACTCAAAACTCTTTTTCCCCAGAGCTTCATTAACCTGTGCTTACATCTTACCCTACCGACTCGCATAATAAAGCTACAAACAATGCTGAAATCCCCATTGCAGGTTGCCTTGGGAACAACAGGCGAGCTACATAAAAGCAGCCTTACCTGGAGATAGGGAGGCACGTTCCCATCCTAAATAGGGGGACATTTTTACTCCGCTGCTCGTGACAAAACTCCTAGAGTTGAATTTACATTACAGTGTTGGATTTCCCTGCAG
The DNA here is from genome assembly GCA_013398225.1 of Steatornis caripensis. NCBI lineage: Eukaryota > Metazoa > Chordata > Aves > Caprimulgiformes > Steatornithidae > Steatornis > Steatornis caripensis. The sequence goes on along the minus strand of VZSC01011606.1, from coordinate 18,736 downwards.
AGGTGCACACCAATCTACGGCTGATGAACTAAACATTTCCTCTGGGTAAGGAAAAACAGTGTCCTGAATACTGAAGGTCTAAATGCCACCCAAGAATACAGGATTTTAGACAGTAACACGTGGGAGCTTTTCCGAAAGCCCCACAGGAGCCGTACAGCCAAACAAGAACAAAAGATTTCTTTGCACTGACAAGCCACAAAGAGGAGAGCTCACAAAAAAGTCCTCTGTGTGGCTCAATGGAGCAGTGCCTCAGTTACCCTTTTGCAAATGCACGTAACAGGGTTCCCTTTGCTAATACCGTGATGGCACTAGACGGCATCAGATATTTACTTTGCTATTGCTGTGCCAATCTCTAAGGTGCTCATGAGCATAAAGAAGAATCAGATGAGCCTGATTTATAATATTTCTTTATTTCCTCCCCTCAACTGTGAACACGGGATACTGGAAAGATCTATGAGATCAAGCTGATTTTATACATAATATAACAGAGCCGGTCTCCATCCTTCTCACCTACTCCAAAATATGTTGGAACCTCTTTATTTTATAGAGCTGAAATGAAACAATTTTCAGTTTTCTTCCTCGAATATCCAAACATTTTGGGTAACTAAAATCACGCTGTTGATAAGTTTTATACCATTTTCCTTTAAAATTCCCCTAAAACTATTGCTACTTTTAAGGGTAAAGAGAATAAGAGTTTTTCTGTCATTTATGGAAATTATTTCTCAGCTACCTCTATGAAACTTGTGTGTGCTACCAATGTACAAGTTTTCCCAATAAAAATGTATATGCTGAATATCAGCTGCCTCCAAAACGTACTGCGAGATGTTGGTTAGACACAAGGCAAACTACACCACACTGGGTACGCAATAGAGGCTGCCGCTAGGAAAAAATGAGGCCATTGCAAAGGTGACGAGAAAGGCCTGAATCTTTGCAAGTTCATTTACAAGCACATGCATAGATTAATATTATAGATAAATTTGCGTTTAAATCACTACATCGATTTCAAGATAACGTAAATATACTTTCTTACCTACTGTTTATCACAATCTGATAGAGTACTTTGCTGATCTTGTGGGAAAAAAAAAAAATCAAAGACTCAAATTATTTTGGCAAAGCAATTTTCTGCATTTGCCTAAGACTTGTTGGACATTAGGGTTGTACCAATTCCAGTCTGTTAACCACATGTGGAAAGTATTGGTACCAAGAATACATTGCATATAAATACCAGTACGTGCAAAGGTATTTTAAGGCGATGAAAAAAGCAGCACTTCAAAATTAAAACTAACAGCAAATTTAATTAATTTTCTGTCTAAAATAATTCTGAATATACAATACCAGGGCACGCAAGAATGCAGCTTCGGAAGAACCTTAATCCGAGCAGAAGATGAGACTCCCAGGGGACTTCTGTGTGAAAGCTCACTGACAGTGTGCAAGGAGTAACTCCATGTGTACATTTATCTCCACAAGTGAGTGAAGTACTTGGCCTCGATATCATGAGCACAACAGAACTTGATTAAAAATATAGTCTAACTGGCAGCATCTCACAAAGAATGTAGTCTATATGTGTGGAAAATGTCAAGAAATTATGAATTTCATCATATTTTTATATAAGCAATCATCTGTAACTTTCTAAAACCAAAGCAATATAAACGTGAACTAACAGAAGAAATTTTAAAAATATTTTCTTCAAAAACAACCCCATACTTGAAATCCTAAATGACAAGGTGATAAAGTTGTAGATTAAATTAGAATTCAATAATATATATTTATCTATATATTTTTAATAGAGAATTATTTTTATATATATAAAAGAAGCGATACAGATGAGAAGTCCTAACTTCGCATATAGAATGACAGACCCTGAAGTGACTGTTACTATTTAGGGCTGAGATTTTAGAGTTTTAGCACTCCTCCTGTCAATCCACCAAAATTTAAGCAGCAGGCTGAGTTGTAGGCAAAGGAAGCAAGGACAAGTGAGAAGAAATCATTATGACTTTGAACAGAATTTTCCTCACACCCAGACCACTTCGTTTCCTAACAGGCTGCAGGGGGACCTCCTGTCACACACTGCACAGCTCCTGTGACAGTGTTTGATGAGAGGAAGCTCTTCACCTAAAAAGAGCACACAAGTTGCTGTCAATTTGTTAAGTGTTACTGTTACTACCTAAGAGAACTCAATGAAGATCATAAAAAAAGGTTGCATAGTTTTAATTTATTTTTACTTTTATTATCAGCTTATATGTCTTCCCATTACAGTGTTATAAAACCAGTTGCCAGTAGCGGCATTATTTAAAAAAAAAAAATCAGTCCTGTTGCAGAAATAGGTGCAGCACATAAAGAAAACCCTGTAATGACAGCCTCGGTCCAGACCAAATCTAAAACTCTCATCAGTTTTTCTTCCATGTCTGCTCAAACCCTTCACCCAACAACCAAGCTGGTCCAGACCCTGCCCCACACCACCCGCCACGTATCTGGGGCATTGGTCCCAGGGCAGGGGGACCTCGCAGGCTGCAAACCATCACAAGCTGTCAACAGCCTCAGCAAATCTCACAGACATCTGTGGCTTATCAAGCCAGCAGCATTTTTCCTACATTAATCTCCTCTAGGCCTGCCCCAGCTTTCATTTCAAAAGGCTTGGCATGGTATCTCAAAAACAAAAAAATTTTTAAAAATTGCTCGATTTCTTCAGATGCAGCTGGTTGGGAGCACCGCCTTTGAAATCCGAGCACATCGCAGAGATGTCGACATGCTTGTTGCAGGCAGCTTGCAGCACGAGGGACAGCACTAATGACTGCAAAAGGCTTTTCAGTGCTGCCCTTGGGAAAGCCCTCCCCTTCCTTTGGGGAGCGCTTTAAGTAGCTGTTGAGTTGGGGGGGCTCATCTGGATACAGAGCGCTCACATTGAACACCATCGTCCGGCCATCAATTTTCCCAGCACCTCTCAAAAACCAGCCAGGAAAGTTGCAGCGCCCTCCTGCTGGTCACCAGCGATGTTCGCGCACACACTCTCCAACGCTGACGTTGGGGATGGTGCCTAAAGTAAGGCAACAGCCTTCACACTGATGTTATGTGATGAAAGCCTGGGAAACTGCTCCACCACACTGCACGTGTCCACCTTGGACCCCCACCCCACTGGTGATCCTCCTTCCCACAGCCCTGCCCATGACATGGTCCCCATCCCCCAGCTATGCCCTGATGCTTGGGGACATCCCAGCCTCTACACACAGGCTCCCAAGGGCACATCTCCTCCTTGCTGTCCTTGCTCCTCTTTGTCCTCTTGTTACCATTACATGTCAGCTCATGTTACACCACATTTTAAAAGGCAAAAACCCCTCTAGCACACCACTCTTACTAAACACTGAAATTGATCTTCAGTCAACAGAGATTAATTACTAGAGGTTAAACTCCTGTTAGGACCAGACAGCACCAGCCTGACCACCTGCCTAGTAAAGTCCACAGACTTCTCAGAGCTTCATGAAACAATTTGTGTTAGGTCCAAAGCATCTCTTTATGGACAGCCACTAGGTCTTACTTTTTTCTTGTCTTTTTAAAAATAATAACCTGAAGGATCTCTTACGACCTTTTCACGAAAATCTTACGGCATAAGCAGTAATTAATATTTTCAGTTAATATTTGCACAGCCAAGAAACATTAAAACAATCTTATACACACAGAAGTCTAGCTGCCAGTGTCTCAGTTTACCTGGCACCTTTAAACCCCGCTATGGTGTGCAGGCGGGGCAGGTAGACTCCCATCTCCCCACAGGAGAAGGGATGGCTGTGCTCCACGTGGAGGGGGAAAAGGGACTAACAGCATTTATAGTTCCATCCTTTCTTCAGCACCAGCTGTCTCAAAGCACAGTGACATAAAACACCTAAGTTGGTTGTCTTTTACAAGAGGCTATCCATATGCTTTCATATCACATTAAGAATGTTAAAATACCTTTCTGTCCAGAGTGTGCATGCCAGGAAAGGGGCAGAGCAGCAATTTCAACATTGAGTGCACGGTGTCCATCACCAGGCCAACTCCTGTCACAAGCATCTCAAACTGAGTTATCAACAGCCTTCCTCCCTGCCTCTACAGCAAAGTGATGTATTCAAAAGCAGAACGTTTAACTATATATACATACACACACATATAACAAAAGAGAGTACCCCTTCATCCGAAACAAAATATGTTTAAAAATGGAACCCAAACTTTAGATCAGTCTTAACACACATCATCTTTTGTGGTCAAGAGAATGTTAAAAATTTAATTTCTATTGCTCCAGAAATTTAACTAAGCAAGATCATCATTAGTGTGTTCGAGAAAAGAACTGGTAGCTCACTTCTCTCTTTATAGTGGTTTATACATGTTCAAGGAAAGATTTATTGCATTACGCGCTTAAAGTTACTCAGATTGAAGCAGCTTGAAAACAGCTTTCAGTATCACCAACCATCCAATGGCTCCATTAAATTAACGGGACACCAAGACGCTCAGGTCTTCACCCAGTCAGGCAAGAGGAATTGTGACAAAAAATGAACTAACTTTTTACACAAAACTTTTCAGCTGATTCATCCCTAGTTCTGAAGTAGCTTCACATTTATAGCTCACTGCTTTAAGGCAGGTTTATAGTGAGGAGACGTTGGAGTGCATTCAGCTTTGACATAGGAATTCACTACATTCAGAGACCAGGAATTTAATAAAACCAGGGCTTAATTAAGAGGACTGGCAGAAACAACCAACCAGTATCTCAGGGGAACTCTGGTCTAGGCTCAACTCAGCAGCAGTGAGAAAAATATAACTGCACCAGTTATCTAACAATCAGAAAACAAAACAAATCTGCCTGCCAGTCACATTTCTTTAAAAATTAGATTTCGATGTAACTAGTGTGATGGGGACTCAAAAGACAAGGAAGTTGAGCCCTCTACACTGAGTTTACAGAGTGTCTCATCTCCTCTGGGTAACATTTCCAAAGCAGAAGAAAGCCTTGGGACACTGGGATGAGTGCCCCACGGATCATGTCCTCTTCTCCAAATTCCATAATGCAAAACCAAGCATTCAAATCTGATGATGACTCTTAATTTCATTTTCAGTAGCAGGGAAAAAAATCATATTTTTATATTAATTACTTCCTTTCCTCAGTTAAATAGATAGTTCCCCACCGACAAACTCCAACAGTCTGTTCTTAAGACACAAATTTGAAAGAATGACACCAAAACCAGTAGTTACGTTAAAGCAAACACTAAACTCAATCATAATTAACTCTTTACTCTTAACATTTGCCTTTCTCTGAGCTACTGCAAATCTCTATGGAGATATGGAGACCCGCATCTCCATATTCAGACTACCAACTGGTATAAATTGACATAACACCACTGAGATCATCTTTACAAACCCAGGATGAAACCCATGAACCATCAATTGTTTCTTGCTGACTTGATCTTTAAGGCAAGTTGTGAACATCAAAGAACATAGTTTCACATTTAACACAAAGTGAAATGCAACTCCATTAGGAAGACACTTGACTACTCTTAACTGACAGATATTTTTCTTTTCTTTTATAAGTTTCACCCATGCTACCTCAACATCTTGACCTATTTCTTTATCTCAAGTGTTATTCCCAGTCTTTTGGTCTACTAGAGACTAGACTGCCATTTTTTCCAATGTCCATACATGTCCAACCATAGTGATCCATTAGCTGTTTGCCATGAACCAGAGCCATTTCTATTTTTATTTGAAATAGTCTTACCCATGCAAAAAGGGGACATTGCTTGGCTTGCTCATGTTGCAATAGGATTTTGTATCTTACCCATACTATGACCTTGGCAGGTTTCCTTGGTGCTGGGTTTGCCTGCCACCCACTAACGCGTAGGAAAAACAAACACATTTCATTGACACCTCGTCTGTTCTCAGGCTTGGTTTTAGGGTATGTTTTAGTAGCTCTGCTTCTCATTCATAATAGCTTTTCCATATAAATCAGTAAGGTTGTTAAGTTGCTAGGCTCATGCTTCCTCCAGGCTTTGAGTCAACTGATAACAGTTTCCGGCTTAATACAAGCATTTGCTTTTGTAGCAGTAACTTACAGCACTCCTCACTATATCCAATAATGCTCTTCAACCCTATCGCACTCACAGTAGTTGGGAGCACTTAATTGATGTGATTGCCATAAGGCCGATGTCAAACAACCATGCCCATACAAAACCAATAGTTTCACGTTTTCTTTAATTGTCCCAGGCACCTCAAAGCCACTTTGCTGCACTTAGCAGTCTCAAGTCTCTAATATTCTTCTGTCTGCTTTTACTTTCTGTGTCTCCTGTGTGTCCCATCTACTTTTACAAAAGCTTTTCATTAATTAAAAACAGTAAAGAAGGACAGTTTTATTGTTGTCTTCCCCCTAAAAGTTCTCTTTCCTCACATTATATCGCAAGAGACCAGGTATGTGCAACACGACCAAGAACAGTACAGGTCAACTTCAAAGCAGGCTCCTATTGACATACTGATTCCCTATCACCTCAGAGATTTCACGTGCCAATTTCTTCAATAATTAGGCTCTGCTGGCAAAGAAGCGAAATTATTATTTTAATATTAGCCTTCCTTTTATCTTTGAAAAAGAGCATTTGTTTTGGCACTATCAAGACAAACCTTAATAAACTGACTGGCAAACAGTATGTTTAGCAATGAAAATGATACCCGGGCAGGGATTAGAATGTAAGCAATAAGAGGGAATAGAGAGATTTAGGAAAGGATGTGATTTATAATGACTTTAAGGAGGGTAAGCTTCTACATCTGTGATTGCTTGATTCTATAATATTTTAATTGATTATCAGAGCTAAAAGGTTTATTTTTTCACGTGAATAAATGATGTTTTACTTTAGCTTTCGTTTGCATTTATTTTACAACCAGTATTAGCAAGGATATTTTTTCATAAATTTTGGCTCCATCATGTTGTACTCATTCCATAGGCTTAGAAACCTAAATTAGCTTGGGCTGGAGGAAAGCCTGTGGTTACACCTGCTACTCCCCACAGTAGTGGAGGGGGTTTTTGGGATTTTACACCAAACCCAGTATCACTCTGCACTGACTCACTCTCCTTTTCTTTACTTTCTGCTGACAGGCCCCCCAGCAATTACCGCTCTCCCTTTCAGGCCGAGTTTCAGACATGTTACAAATTCACTGACACCACCCCCCCGCCACCGCCAAAAACGAACCAAAACCCACATTCTCCCTGCAATTCAGGGAGGCACCTGAAGCCATCCCAATGCACATTTCTTTGCATCCCACTGAAGGCAACAGGTCCGAAGCTGGGAACTCACCCTCCATACCTTTTGCTGAAACGAGGTGGGGTTGGGTGTTATTTATTTCTCTATACACCAAGCATTCTCTCACCAACTCGGAATTCAGGGAAGACTTTAGGTGCTGGTAAAATGAACGGAAATGCGCAGTGCTGGTCAGATTGGGCTGCTCTCGTACAAGTGGTTTTCACTCACATTTATGAAAAAGGTGGGATTTGGAAGTATCTTAATGAAAATTCTATTATTTATAGAATATATTGTTTATGATTATTTACAAACAGAGCATAGGAGTGAGAGGGAAGCACACCTTGAGCTGTTCCTCTTAGTGACCTCTATGGGGTAGTCAGAGGCATCTGTGCCTGCTTTTTTTCAGCACAGATCAGGCCCCCAGCAACATGTAAGGCAAGCAACTAACACATGACATCTTAATTGCACTCAAAAAGTGTCTTTTTCTCTCCACTGACTACAAGCTAGCTTAGACACAGTTTGTAGGTATATAGTGTTAAGCAAGATGAATGCCATGCTATATCTTGTAAGTCAACTAAAAATCTCAGGAATTCACAATTTTAAAATTAAGTAATCCAAATTAAGTTCAGCATTAAGGACTTTTTTCCCAGCTGCACATTTCCCCAAGCTCTGTTGTTACACCACAAGACAAAGCAATGATGAGGAGCAGCTACTGGATGAGGCCAGGGGGCTGCTCAGCTCCAGCCTCTGCCTAGCAGATCAGCAATATGAATATTAGGCACCTGTTTCTGAGGCTTACAAGAAAATTTTTAGCTTTTGTACACTCCCCAAAGCTCGTACAGCATTTGGGGACAGAGGTGATATACCAGAACAAAGCTTTCAGGTCCCTGAACGTACCAGTCAGGATGTGACAAAACAAGTCCTGGGGTGCAAGCAAAAGCTCAACGGCTTTAAATAAAAACGCTACAAGAAATTACATATTTTCTGCCACCCGGCTAAAAATCTCAGCAGTGGCTTTTAAATCTAAGCAGTGATGAGACTGTGAAGATCTGACATTTGAGAGCTCTTACCTCCTTTTTCAAAACTGCAATTATTCATAGCACTGCATTTTCGTGAAAATCAGGTCATATTAAGTTATTCCTGTGCAGTTCCTTGGCTTTTCCAACCAAGATTTTCATAAATTTTTTGTTCTCTTTTAAGAGCTTTTGGAACTTTTCAGCACAGTTTCTCAACAGAAAGACCAAGAAGCCAAGAACTTTAGGAAAAATCTACTTCAGTTGATTCAAGTAGCTATATGAGAGTGGAATCATTTTTGGGGGGAAAGGAAATCAAGGTCTACATGTAGATGCTAAGTGAGCAAAGCAGATACCCTAAATGAGTAAGTGAAATATAGGTTCAGGTCAGGACGGTTCTGATTTCCATGGTGAAATGAAACATGAAAGCCTGCCGTATCCAAGTCTACAAATTATTTCAGTGACATTTGTACATGCGGACCAGCCTTTATATCTGTCAACATTTAAGAATAACTAAATACGCTCTTAAAATTCAAGATGAAATGACTGCTTTCTTTTCCCTCCCTACAAATCTTGCAACTCATATTGTGCAATTTCGAACAAAAGCAAGCAAATGTTTACTTTTAAAGCATGCAGTTGAATGCAACTTGCATACAGGCAAAACATCTGCTTTTATTACAACTGTTCAGAAGAAAAAAAGATTTAGCTGGCCACTGAGTTGGATTTTTAAGGGAGTAAACATCAAATTAAAATGAAGGTCACCACTTAAAATGTTATACAGCTCAGAGCTAAATGTCCCTGTGAAGATTAGTAGGGATTTTGTGTGTTTCACCTGTATGAGACACCTGTAGAGTGCCTTGCTTCTGGCCCAAGGAAGAGCTGTATTTTTAGTGTACTGCAGTGCCAGTTTTACCTTTCAACACTTGATGGAGCAGTTCCCCCAGATTTCTGTTTTGCCTGGGTCCCACTCCAGTCTACCTTCAGGCTACCTCAATCCATCAGGAGTGTTTCCTACCAGCTTGGGCCGTTGGTGTCGTTAACAATACCAGCCCAGACCGAGACCCTCACGGAAAAGCATCCTACTGACTATAACCCCACACAAAAGGGAAAGTCAGGAGCTTAACATTCAAATCCTTACCTTCATAATGCTAATTTTTATAAATGCTGAGTTCCTCTGTTGTTTAAGTAGAGGCATTACAGGATATTCTGACCCGGAGGAAAAAAAAAAAATAAGCAGGGATTTGCAGAACAAGCCTTAGGGCTCTGTTCTGGAATGTCTTTCAGAAAAGATGTTGGATGGCAGACAGGCAGCATTGGGTATGGCCAGTATCCTTCAAAGGAGACTGAGGTTTGTTCTTGCCCCAGTATAAGAATAGACTTCAGCATGGGTTTCCCTACTTGTACTAACACTGTCAAAAATCTGTTTCTCTCACAGTAAATTTTATAGAAAAAGAACCATATTCACATAGACAGCTACAGAAATGGACCAAACTGATTACATCTCAGCAATAGGCGATCTCACATTTCTTATGAGATAGGGTCTCCGTTTTATCAAAGATACACAGTTACAAGCTAACACAGAAATAAGGATACAAAACACTGTTCTTAAGGCTTAGAAAAAATCATCTGTAATCAATATACTGGCAAATTACAACTTTAGCAGCAGTAGTTTGGTATCTGGCTTACTTCCTAATCCTTTAATCTTGTCTGCTACAACCAAGCTGATACTGCCAACAAATGCCATGCCATAAAAGGTGAGTATTCTCACATACTTTCCTATGCTTTGCATGATTAGAGCTTAAATCTACTCATCGTGAACTTCCTGCATGATAATGAGATTTGGGCAAACAGTCAAGATTTCATGGTGACACTTGTGAACTCTAGTCAAGTCTTTGGCTGAGAAGCATCCCTTTAAGCATATCAAGAATCAAAGTACCTTCTTTCCCTTTTCCATTTGCAAATTTTAGAAGTCTCACTTTATGAAGAGAGATTACTATTCCTTATTTTTTATGTAAGGCTTTGTACAGCCCCAATAGTAACTGCTAATAGAGCTGATGCCATGGGTGACGCACAGCTTGCAACCGAGCAGTCCAAGAACTGAAGACACCCATTTACGAGATTGCTGACTGCTTGCCTAGATCTATTTTAAAGAAAGCTGCCGTAAGTTTCTTGAAGTCTTGTGGTGCAAGGTATCCATTACATATTTTGCTTTAGAGAAAGACATCCTAGGAACAGGCTACTGTCAGTTCACACCTCAGGAGTTGAGCCAAAACTTCTTATATTTCCACTGGAGTTGACATTCAAGAGGAAAACAAAGTCACGGACAAACAAGAACCCTCAACATCTCTACTTCGATTTAATTTGATGCACTTCCAAAGTTGACAAACAAAATGTGTAAGAGCAGCGGGGGAGGGGGGTAGGGTAGGGTGGGCAAGAGGTAGCCCTAACATGGATGCAGAACGGCTCAACTTGAATCTGTTAAAATAAAAGTCAGAGATACTTGCTCCTATCAATGTTTTAGCCTGACATCTTGAGCCAGTCATGGCCCTCCTACAGCCCCGGCACTACAGGCTTGCAAAGACACCTTCTAAACAATTTCTCTATCTGAATGAAGGTTAGAAATTACTCTTGTCCAGGAAGATTGCTGGGTTGCCTTTTCATCTTATGCATGGTGTGACTTAGACAACATGAGCATTTGTCCCTTATGACTCCAAGGCTTGGAGGGCACAATATAGTCTACCTCACTTTTATTAAGTTGGAGAGCACCCCATAAACTCACTTAGATTATCTGATTTGCTATTCAGCTTAAAAGAAAACAAAATTCCCAAAATACCCAAAACAGAACCAACAGTGTGCAGGAACAACAGACTAGTGAAGTTTAAAGCAAACAAAACCAAGTTGCTTCCTCCACTGCTTGCCAAACTCCATCAGACAGTGATGGAAACCCTTGAAACTACTCGGCTTAAAGGGTTGTACTGAAATTAAAATCCAAGATCACAATATGGGAGTGCACCCTGTCCCACCCTGCAGCAGGAGGGCAGTGATGCCCAGGCTCCCCTCATCCTAAGATACCTGCTGTCATAACCTCAGCTGAATTGTTCCCCGCTTTACATCCTAACTTTTTATGGTACTTCTCTCCTGTGATGTTAACAGATTCCCCTTTTCCAAGCAGAAACTGCTTTCAAGCTCATTACTGAGCAGACCTTATCTGAAGGGAGGTGCTGTCCCTCAGCAACACAGTGGAAAATATGAAATCACAACGAAAGTTATATCTGGAAACTTCACATGTGATGAGTTGAAACTTTGTTATGGCAAATATGCTGCTTCTGTTCACCAACAACCTTGGCAGAGTTAGTTTTTTTCCCAGAAATCGTGTCCCACATTTCTGTGTGATAAAAGTAAATAATGACTCATTACATGATCCTAAGAAGAAAAACTGAAGGCTTGCTCTTCTCAAAGGTATTTGCACTAGGAAATCTGATAATGTCACCAACCACAGCAGCAAACATTACTTGACGTTTTTCTCTCTTCATTGAGCCAGCCAGCAGCATGCTGCAACCACTGCTCTACGGGGTTTTGCCTTAACAACAAAGCTTTGTTTTTCCATCCTCAGACAGATCAATATAGAAAAAGCTATACATCAAAAAGACCGTGTGAAGAATGAAGACAAAAGCACTGCTATAGCTGGTCTTCTCAATGCCAGGCACACTGCACTTAAGAGACCAACCCTCTCCCTGCAAGACTTATTTTAATTCTACTTGAGTTTGACTAAAGGCTCCAAAAACAATTCCTTTAACACCCATTACCATAGTCCTCACAGCCCCCGTACCAAACTGGAAACTCGTGCAAGACTCAAAGACAAGAGGCAGATTCATTTAATGAAAATAGGAAAGCACGATGCACAAAGTGTGATGCAGAAAGCCTGTGTGAAAGGCCTGATACTACATAGCAAACTCACCACAGAACAGGGACTTGAAGCCAACTCCAAAGTTGTAATTTTAAATAAAATTAAATAAATTACAGCAGTTAAGGCAACAGCACTTGCACAGCTTACACAGGCAAATAGTTTACTCCTCCTAAGGTACCTCATCCATAGTAAGTTGTCTTGGTTGGGGTTTTGGTGGGGAAGAGGAGAGGGTGGGTTGTCATTTGTAACCACCACTTTGACACTAAGTTCTCTGCAATAATGTTCTTCTTGGCAACCTCTTTAGCACCTACAGGAATGGTGCCCTGACCTTTGATAGACACTACAGTAGAAAAAAATGAATATATATTAGATAGAAAACTAGGTAAGTTCTATTTAAGAACAAATTAAACCTTCTTATACATTTCTGCAGCTGAAATTTGTGGCATATTCAGCCATTAAAATGCAAAAAAAATAGATGTAGCTGTCTACAGTAATGACAGTGTTTGTATTTGCAGCTTGACTCTCAACTCTATTGAGATGTACATATTATTAAAATAAATTTTCATCCAAGACAGAATATATAATTAAGTCAGATACAATCTTTCTACAATGATTTCTTCCCACAGTAGGTTTATAGCTACATTCTTTTCTCTTTTAATGGTCGTATCTTTCTGCATGCACTCCTTTGGTATACGCTGGCATCGCAAAGTGCTCCCCAACACTGGCTACCACTGCCAGGAGCGAGAGCCAGGAGCTCCCCACACAACCCTGGCCATGCCCAGCCACAAGCTCAGGTGCTATTCCAGCCCCAGCCTGTTGTTCTGCAATAAGCTTTAAATGCATTAGCTTTAGGCAGTGCTCATCATCCTTTTCAGTCTTTGTCTGACAACAGGATGGGGCTATGTCTGCCTCAGGGGAAAAAGTTCGATACTCACTGAGGAGGAGGACATATCCACCAAGAGAAGGGTAGTGCTTCATGCGCAACACTGGGCTAGTGGTCATCCTGAAATCAGTAGGGACGGGTTGATCCTTTCTAACTGCTTGCCACACCCTGCTCTGGGCCTCGATAACATTTGCAAAACGCAAAACCTCTGCCTTTATCCAACTTTCGCAAAAACGGGGCTTTTTATATTTAAGATGGATAAGCCTTCTTAAGGAGGATTTTTTTAACATTCATATGCTTTCAGGTTCCAAAACTTTCTGAAAGTCTTCAGTTCCCATGCCCAAAAGTGATCTTTGACTGGGACTCTTCAATACCAAACTGCTTGACTCATCTTCTCCCATATGCATGACCATCTTGTGGACATTTAACACGTGTCTGTATACTGTGTTTATTGCAAGAGACAGAGTGGTGGAGTTTTCCTCAGTTTATAAATATGGACATGCCCCTTAAGCCTTCCCTGATAATTCTAGAGATAAGGAAAGACCAGGTTTTGTATCTACCTGTAAAGCCTTAGGTCGGCATTTCTAAACAATTCCAGTAAGGAAAAAGCTATTGGATTTTAACAGTTTCTGTTCAGCAAGCACATGTTACACACAAGTCCGTTTTCACCTTCTGGACTCCAGCTCAACCAAGCAACTGCTTGTCATTCCTACAAACGGCTGCAGTTCATTGCAACTTTTTCCTTAAGTCTACTCTCCTTTACAATCTCTACATCAAAAAAATCCTTCTGGTAATTAAAGTGACTAAATTCTGAATGTTGCCAATGCCATGATCTTATCTATAAACCAAGTTGCTGCTCTTTTATAGCTCCCTGGAACTTTTACAAGCTGTCTTTATTACTGCTACAACTTCTTGCACATATTGAGGCTCATGTGAACTACTGTCAGTACGGCGGACAATAGTAACTGCTTCTTTACATGTAAAACTCTCTTAAAATCTTTGTTGCTATCCTCTGCTTAGTGTGTAGGCAGTCATTTACATAGCAGAAATGCTTCACCATTATCAGTGTGTTTGAAGCACTTTATTTTGTGGCAGTTCCACAGTCCCAGCAAGTATTTTTTTTAAAAAAATCTGCATAAGAAATATTTAGATATTTTAGTCTCCTTTAAGTTGGATAAAACCACCACCTTTGTCCTCATCAGTTACATGCACAGGGTTTAAATACAGTATTGTGGGTACTGCTCAGCTCTGAATGTCTCTAAATTCTCTTTTCTACTCCTCACCTCCTTCCCCATAATCCACCTCGTCTCTCTCACATCTGTCTGACAATACTCAGAACATTTTGGTAGAAAAAAACCACCAGTAAGATTTTAAGACACACTGAAAGCCAGAGCAGCATTCTCTTGATGTACAAGGATCTTGTCTCCAAAGTCAGTATTTCTCGTGAATAGCATATGCACGTCAAAATTAACAGGCTGTGCTCACATCCACATTCATGTCTCATTTTTAACTCAGCCCTTCCAGCCAGGTTAGCACAAGCTGGAGGATGCTGTGCTTCCACCTCTGCAGGTGCAAAGTGATGCCAAGAATCTCCAGCTCACTCTCTCTTCACTGCAGTAATTTCAGACCCAATGCCCAAATTTATCCATACTTTTTAGACGCCAACCTTTCTAGGGGAAAGGAATGGCTCTCACTTGCATGAACAGCAGGCATAGCCATGCACTCTTAGCAGATACCATGTACAGTGCACCCTCCTAAAGCAACACTCAGCAACATTAAAGCAGAGCCTCTGATCGCAATTACTCAAGCTTTGCTGAGGCGCATGAACTGGTGACGATTATCTCCGCTTGACAACCTGCTCTGGAGGACATCCTGCTGTACCAAGTTACATCAGCACATACATTTGAACCACTGTGGACTACTTAACAAAAAAGCTGAAAAGAACAACTTAGACATAACTAGAAATACCTAGTCAGGAAAGGTTAGCAGAAAGCTTGGGGCTGTCTCTGAGAAAGACTCTACCAGAGGTGCTATTAAAGGTTAAACAACTGATCTTTCCAATGAGTAATCCCTAACTTTCATCTCCAGGTGGCTGTTTGAGTGGATTTTTCCTGAGCAGCTCAGGCGTGCCCCTGCACTGCCCTTCTCCCGGCGAGCTGCAGTCCGCTGTGGCATAAGGAAAACCATTTCGGCCCACAGCAGGGTGGAACTATTTTAAGTAATAGTGTCTGATACTAGAGGAGCATGAAATTCAGTCCTGTCATAGCTGAAATACCTAAACCCCTCTAAAAAAAATAAAAAGCTATTGCAAAAACCCTCCCAGAGGCTTATAAACAGAACTCTGGAAATTGCTCTCAAGTTGTAAGCCAGTAAAAGTTAAGTTCTGTACATTACAACTTACTATTAAAAAAATGAAATCAAACACATGTGTTCTCAGCAACAGTCACACAGAGTTTTACCTATTTCTCAAGGACTGAGTTGTAGCAATGAGTTTTCTTGCCTCTATTCTAAGACTCATTATTGTGTGTAAAAAAGCAACCCACATAAGCGCAACGTGTAATCAGCAGTACTGCTGGCCAATTTGCACAAGGTAGCAGAAGACGCAGGGGAGAAAATGCACCGTCACAATAAATACTTGTAGGCATACAGCCCCTCACTTTCTAACACAAAGATTAGGAGTCAAAAAAGAGTCTCATTGGTTTGGCTTTAGTCGAACCCTAAAGCATCCAGGATTCCACCTAGAGATATTATACTCAACTTACACCATAGAGAAAGGAAGAATAAGATCCATCATTATTCTTGGTATTATCATTATCATCATCACACATAAGCAGTGAAAAAACCTGTACCAAGAAATGCTTAAAGCTTATGTCTTTAATAATTTTCCCCTCCCCAAGAGAGCCAGAGCCAGTGCAATCATGGGTAGCCCATGTTAGCCACTCTGGTGTATTACTTTTTTTTTTTCCCCAGAACCAGAAAACCAAACTAAAACATTAGTTGAAAAGATGACCAAGAAGAAAAAAAGTGATTTGCTTCATCATTACAAACTCAGCACCCAAGTGTCCTAAACCAACGAACTTTCAACGCCCTCATCAATAGCATTTCCACAGAGCCAGGAAAGTGGAGTGCCTTCTGTCTGCCCGCAGGCAGAGACAGCCAAAAAGAAGTTGACCGGGGCCTTGGCATCCCAAAGGACTCCTTTTCCCTGGCATGAGGCCAGAGGGGCAGTTCCTGCCCCCTGCACTGGGCACCTCTACCCTAAGATCCTGTGCACTTTGCCCATGTCGTAAGCTCCGGGCTATGAGCTTTAGGAAGAGGACATCTCAAGCCCAAGGCAGGCACAAAATCAGGTTGGGTTTTTTTAAAAATTTTTTGCACCCGGTCCTTTTCTCCAATTTCTTGCATCATTATTCCTGATTTAATACACAATTTTAGCTCTCTGTGTCATGGGTTATTGGCACACTCAGCCCTTGCTTAATAGTGTAAGCAACCTTCACACTCTGTCCTAGCCTACTAATTTCCTTAACAGATATATTAAAATATCTGATTAAATGCATTTCTCATTCACTGTAAATAAGTAATGTAAAAATATAACTGAAGCTTTTTTCAGAGCTGGTGTTCAGCTGATGTTACTAATCATAATTTGTTGCACTTTTCTGTTGCGAGCAGAATGCTTGGTCAATGTAATTTGATAGTTGTGGAGGAAAGGGCAGGCCCTTCGCTGGGGTAAGTTGTCAGAAATCCACTGAAAAACGCAGAACCATAGCGAGACACCAGCTGAGCATTTGCCCTTAAACACAGTCCTAGCCGTAAGATGCAAAAAATATTTCACTAAATTGTGTCTTTGCGCCATAGCATTCCCAGTCTTAGAAAACAGTAATACAAAAAAAGTGGACCAGGCAAATTTCGGCACATCGCGAAGAGGCAGTGACGTTGCTGTGGCTCAACAGATATTTGGCAAATATGTTAAAAGTGCAATTCAGAATCGGACGGAAAGCTAGTGCCATCTATCAGAACCGTGTAGACTTTCACTCCCATTTACAATCTGAGTTGTCAATTAGTGGAAGAACAGACCTGGAAATTATACAACCGCTTCAGAAGTGAGAAACGTAACTTCCCTGGATGCTTATTCCTCTTTCAAAAAGCTTAGATGATGTCAAGCATTCTGACTAGTCAGGAGACTTGTTCACAAAGGCAGCGGCAGAGGACAAAAGCACCATTAGAACTCCAGGTTGCCAAAACACTCCTATACTAATATGAAGATGTGAAAAATGTTGTTACACACATGTAACGCTGCCTGTTCTACTCAAATTCAAAATATCTTTGTTTAAAACTTGTATTCCTCTCGGGGATAATACAGAAAGGCAGAAATACAAACAAAATCAACTAGAGAGAGTTTTTCTAAATATTACTGTCATGAGTTGAGGGATTTTGCTATTGCAGTCATGAAAACAGCAGCGTGTGTCACTATTACTGACTACAATGAGGCATAAATTAAAGCCAGGTTAAGGCATTGACACAGCACGCTAAGCTTCTAAAAACTTTCTGGCTAGTTTGCCATTTCTTCCTGTTTCTCTCTTGCAAGTGCTGAAAGCCTGAACCTGAGAGCAGCCTGTTCCTCTAATGCCCAGCATTGACCGTCCCCACCACATTCAGGTGGCAACGGCAAATGCAAAAACGCTGCCAGCAGAAAAGCTGAGTGCACAGCTCCAAAGGCAAACGTTTAGCACAATAAATGGTAATTTTGCTGTCCATGTGCTGTGTGTAATATTTTGGGACTTTAAAACTTCCACGTTTAATGGAGGAACAATTAATAAGCATACTTCAAAAGATCACAAAGGAGAAAGCCCTTCTTCAGAGCACAAAACAAGCTTCAAAGTATATCTAAATACCAGTGGCACCTACCTATCCAGTAAGGGATCAGGGGACTACTTTGCTAGACACTATACAGACACACTTCCCTTATGTTTCTTATGAATGAAGAAGCCCTGTTTAAAAAAAGCAAGAGCAGCTGTTAAGCTGAACACTGGGCTCTTTGAAAGTTATGTGACATCTTTAGAAGGAAAAAACTATAACTCTATCCACAGAAATGTGTTGCTCATAAGTGATGAAATAGAGAAAAGAGTTGAAGGATTATTTTTTTTAACTGCTTATACCATGACTAATATGAGTCCTCTTTGGTTACTTTCCACTGGAAACATCAGAGTGTAAAAATACAACCCACCTATTTGGTGTCTGTTGGAGTAAGTCACTTCGCCTGCACTACACTATAAATAATGGTATGAGTGGCAGGGAGTCAACTGCTCGAATACTCACAGATCCCCAGCGCTTTACTTGCCTGGCCAAGCAAATGCTTCAACTCCTCACATCTTTTAGAAGAGTTAACTGTTGGCCACTAAATCTTACACTCATACTTTTGGGTTGGTTTGGCTTTGGGTTTTTTGGTTGGTTGGTTTTGGGGGGTTGTTTTGTTTTGTTTTTTAACAGTTTCTGCTTTTCAAGAATGCAGAAGGAAACACAATCACCCAAAAGAGGTAGGGATTTTTTTACCATTTCCTTTTCCTTCTGAAGGCTACCCTCCAGATTTCTACTTGTGTTTTATTTCATAACATGCTTGCAACTGGAGCATCCCTCTTACGATGAAAGGCTGAGAGCCATGGGTCTGTTTAGCCTGGAGAAGGCTGAGAGGGGA
>VZSC01011604.1:0-14698 GCA_013398225.1 Steatornis caripensis | reverse complement strand
CCTCCCCTCCCCTCCCCTCCCCTCCTCTTTTCTCCCTCTTGTCCTCTATTCCTTTCTTTTCTTCCTCTCTTTCTCTCTTTTCAACTCTTTCTCCCTGTCTTTCTTTCTCTCTTTCCTTTTCTCTCTCTCCATCTCTCCTTTTCTTTTTCCTCTTTATTTCTCACTTTTTTTCCTTATTCAGTGAAATTTTATTTTGGTTAGAATATCAAATCAGTGTCAGTGTTTTTGTTTTTGCAGGGAGGAGCTGTTGGAAAGAAGCAGTGGGGAATAGATGGCTAGAAAAAAAAGTTAGTTTGCACAGTCTTGGGAAGAGACATTCCATGAATAATGCAGAAAATGGAACGATGAGAAACATTTTAGGAAAAAGATTGCTTTGTGGGGTAGACAACTTCATTTATTCCAAAGAAAAGGCAACTCACACGTCTTAGCAAATCAGTAGGATTGGCTCAGAAGAATAGGTTAAATTACTTCACCTCTCAGCTGTCTCTGATCTTGGGGGCCCAAGGCACATCAGGCCACACTGAACAATTGGGCAGCCTGACACTAATTTAAAACACAGGCTCAAAGTATTGGTTCACTCCTTAAATCAATTACTGCATCTATCTGGAGACTTTTGTTGGTGAATTTTATACATGGCAAACAGAGTCAGCAAAAAGGACATACGGTGCACACCATTCATTTTTTTTGCGCAACAGTTATTATGGGTACAACAGCAGGAAAGACAGAAATACATTCTTGTGCGACCAAAGTTCAAGTAAGAAGCGGGAGTACACAGATATTTAAGACAGACCTAGTCTTTGCTGAGCATGTTTACTTAAAGCAGTGAAGGCTGAATCCAGTGCCCGTGAAAATCTATGGAAGTCTGCCTTTTGAATTCGCTGGCTACTGTTCTGAGCCCTTCGCACTACGGTGGATTGAGCGTGGTGGATCATCTCTGAAAAGACACAAAGGAATTGTGTAAGGCTAGTGGTTTGGCTCTGAAGACTCAGCTGCCAGCTGAATGCAGGTGATCATTTCTGGGAACCTGAAGAAACATTTTTTTGGCTATCTGTCTTCTTGAGAGACATTAACACAGTTCACAGAGATTTTATCCCATTTTGTGGCAATCTAACATTTCTACAGCTGCTCTAGTTTATCACTTCATTTGCCAGCTCGCTCTAATAGCATCTCTTCTGTATCAAGATCATCGCCAGAAATCCCCACAAAAGCCCCTTTAATATTAGTTATTGCTGAAGAAGGAATTAATTCAGTTCAATGGGTATAATTTGGAACATGGTTTTGATGCATTCAACTTATGTTTTTAAAATGGTGTATAGTTACCCAGACGCAGTGTGTGCAGGTTGCTTAAGAACACTTCTGGCATAGAAAAAAAACCAAACCAGCTGCGCTTCTTCATGCGTTACTTCTCTCTTCACAGGTGGAGCTTACTGGTAATAGCATTTATGAGTACATACATCCTTCTGATCATGATGAGATGACAGCTGTCCTTACGGCTCACCAGCCTCTTCATCCTCACCTCTTACAAGGTACTTGTGTGATCCGTGATAAAGCTACCGCTGAAAAAGTAAAAAAAGTAACAGCCCTAGGCTGAAATGTGACAAGTTCATATTTATCCGATATGAAGCTATGCACGCGAATGGAGGAAGAGCAAGAACTTTAGGCTGTGACCCAGGATTTTGGTTTGCTGTAGTAAAGGAAATAAGGAGTCCTAGCTTAAATAATGCTTTTCATGCGATGGAGTCCATGCGGTTTTAAACAGGTTTTTAGATTTTGCCCAGTGGCCATTTCATCTCTTTTATTTTGTCGTCACTGCTGAGGTTGCAGAATGTTGCAATAGTCTAGCTGTGCGCAGCTGCAGCTACATGGTCTTAGTGGAAAAAAAAAAAGAATAATACATTTGGCAATTGGGAAATGGGAGGAGACTTTTAATGTTCTAAAAACAACTGTTAAATTTGAAGCTTGGACAAAGAGCCAGACCTAATACCCTCCACTCTAGGAAGAGAAAAAGTGGGTCTTGTAAATGACCTACATTTAGAAACTCTCATCAAAAAAGTGAGCTCTCCAGGAAAATAGTGTCCTCTTGCCTTGGTGCTGGGCCACTGATTCACCAAGCCTCTCCACACATCCTGTTCAGGTGCCGCAGATGATTCACCCACGCGTACCCGTACAGCATGATGCTAAGCTGGATGGAGTGTCAGGGAAGACAGCAGAACTCTTATTGATTATGTGAACGCCTGGATCAGATTATCCACCGTGGCAGTGCTCAGCCACTGCACATAAATATTAACATAACCCTTTGTGTATTAATTTGTTACTTCAGTGTTGTTACTACTATGTAACTAACAAAGATATGCTAATCTTTGCACTATATTCTTCAGTCGCTTTTGTTTCCTTGGAGGCAGTTCTTTGAACTTTAAAATATCAGGAATAATCTGGCTCCACCATCTACCATGTGCTTTCGCGTGTATTTCATAATTGCTTAATCAGTTGGAGCTCACATCCTACTAGTTTTTACTGGCCTCCTTAAGGCACAGCTCATAAAAGCATGAGGAGCTGTGGGTTTTCACTACAGTTCTCTTTAGAATCAGGCATTGTTTTTGCAGTTCTGGTGCCTGTGCATTTTCTGTTCTTAGTGATCTCACCACAGTTCTGACTGTTGTGATTCCATCACTGCAGAACTACATACCCTCTGCATGCAGGGAAGTTTAATGTGCCTGGAAGCACGTGTACTGCTCTGAGAGGTCTAAATAGAAGAATTCTTTTAGCCTCCTTCTCTCTTCTTCCTCCCCAAACAGGTTGTCTTGTGTACCCCTTGGTGTCTTGAAAAACAAACTTAGTTTTCTTGGACTCTTCTGATACGAGTTCTTACTTGACTATTTCAGAGTTTACTTATTCCTCTGTCAGGGATTATTTTTTAAAATGTTGACTTTTTTAAAAACAACTTTTTTTTTCCTTTTTCCTACCTTACTGAGAAGCAGAGAGGATACCTCTGGTATAAATCCATGACTTTTCCTGCAGTTCTGCTTGTATTCAGAATTGTTAGTAAGACATTTTTATATCCACTGTCTTGCCGATGGCAATAACTTCCCGGTTTTGTTACAATTTTTTTTTTTTAAATTTGTTAGTTGGAGATTTCTTACAAATTTGAAGTCGTGGGCAACTGAGGGGAATTAATTTCTATGTCAAATCAAGTAAGTCTGCAGCTCTTCCTGTTCTCCGTTTAGTATCATGAATCTGGTTTACTAGAAGCGGTGAGACAGCACACTAGCACAGCAGCTCCAGAAGGTTTTCTTTTGTTTTGTTTAGAACTGGGTACTGCCTGTTTCTTGCTTACACTCAGATGTCTCTGGATGCTTATCTTGCCTGTTAGCATCTGTTTTCTGAAACAATCACGTCTCTCTCTTTTTAGTTACTTATGATCAAATTCTTTATTTCCTTAACAAATTCTCGTCACTGTGAAGTCTAATTTTTCTGTTTGTGTTTGAAAGACTTTACACACAACTGAAACTGTTAATTTCAGTTTACTTGAAACTGTGTCAGTATGAAATTCTGCTGACAGTATAACTAGCCCCAGATATGTGCCTCCTTCTCTGTAGCTTTCTTTACCTCGTTCTACATGGATACTATTTGTTATTAGCATCAAGCTCTGGTTTCTCAATGGTGCAAAGGTAAAGGAAAATTTACTTCGAAATGTGATCCATTTACATGTGCTTTATTTTGTGTAAAATTTTGTGTGGCAGAGGAAATCGATAAAAACCTCAAAACAGCAGCATCTCATTTGTATTCCTAGACTTGGAGAAGATAAATAAAAGAGTTAAGCTGTGTTCTGGTTTATATAGGGATTATTTTATGCAAATCTTACTTCTGTGTATCTCTTTCTCACACAGTGCGTGGAGTGAGTGCATTAAAATATCCAGAATCCGTAGCTAAATCTTTTAAAAATGAACAGAGAGCAAATATTTATTTATACTTGTCTTTCCTGTGCCAGTAGTTCCCTTTTCTGTAGCGTATACATTTTATACGTATGTATCTTGAGGTACAACCTGAAACTGCCTAGCTTACAGAAATCAAAACAGGTTTCCTATTTTTCTTCAGTGAAGCCCTGAAACCTATTTAATAAATGACAGGAATGAAGCAACTTCTGTCTCTGTCTTAGTAGGTATTTTGCATATTTAAATAAAGTGTGGAGTTCTACAAATAGCTTAGGACGGAGGGAAGTTGAGTGAAAGTGGCTTTCTTCTCTAGTAAAAAGTAAAATAGACTTTTTAAAGAGCATTTTTTGTCATTTCAGTTTGATTTTATCTCTTTTAATCTTTTAAAACACACCTGAATCATGAAGTCACTTAGGAGTGCGATGAATATGGCACTGCAGACACAGNAAAGTGTGGAGTTCTACAAATAGCTTAGGACGGAGGGAAGTTGAGTGAAAGTGGCTTTCTTCTCTAGTAAAAAGTAAAATAGACTTTTTAAAGAGCATTTTTTGTCATTTCAGTTTGATTTTATCTCTTTTAATCTTTTAAAACACACCTGAATCATGAAGTCACTTAGGAGTACGATGAATATTGCACTGCAGACACAGACGTTCGTAGCACAAATTTGCAGCTTGGCTCATGTAACTTCACTTGCTCAAGATGTGTTTTTCAGCTTATTCTCAGATACGTATATACATATATATGTATATATACGTTCAGTTGCTATTTTGGCAGTTGTAGCCAGATAAGATCTGTCATGATAGAAATAAAATCACAAATGTGAACATACATATCTATACTTTGTGATATTCTGTTGCTGGTACTGAATAACTCAGAGTGAAGATTATCTTTGATCTCCAGTTTTACAGTCTTTGTAAATGTTGATGCTATCCCCTTATTTATTTCTTCATGTGCTTTTAATCACCCTGATTTTCCTTCATTATTCTCTTCAAACCTTCCCTTGTATTTCCAGTGCTTCATCAGTTTCATAGAAGCTTTTCCGAAAGACCAAACAACATGAGAAAGGTAGAAGCCTTGCAGCTGCTGAGCTCTAGAAACCTTATTTGCATGAGTTTTACTTCTCAGGGAAATGCAAACTATTGCTCACTGCATAAAAGCAGACATAGGGTGGATTTCTTTATATAATGCTCACTGTCACATTGTTTTTCTTCAGATATCTCAGCCCGGTACTCAAAAAATGATATATTAGTTTAAAAGACATAAGCCTTCTTAGATTGCACTTTTTGATTTCTTTAAGCTTGCCCTGTACTTCCTAATGTTTCAGGTACAACAAGGCACATCTTCAAACGTAGAGGGTAGATATTTTGGGGTTTTTAAAAGACAGTGAAAATTCTTGAATAATCACCTGCTTCCAGAAGCTGGGACTTCACTGCATTATTAAATGTAATGAATATTGGGAAAATGGAATGTCGGTGAACTGGCTGTTGTGTCATCACTCTTTAGATTAAAGTCCAATGTGGCACTAAAGCAAGTGATGGCAAGGAAAGCTTTTGGGGCAAGAAACTGGAAGGCAGCAACTCTGAGAAGCATTTAAAGGTCATAAAGGACAAACAGCTCGGTGTGAGCTCCTGTTGTGATGCTGCGGCAAAAACAGGCAATGAAAAATCCTTGTGCATATAAGCAGGGGAATAGTGAACAGGAATATCAAGGATGGATAATTGTATTCGTTGTACAGTATTAGTGAAATGGACACTGGATTTTTTTGTATAATTCTGTCGTCTACTTTAAAAACAAAAAAGGCAAATTGGAGAAAGTACAGAAGAGAGCCACAAAAATGATTGAAGGACTGGAAAGGCTTGTAATGAGAGATGAAAGAACACCATCTGTTTGGTTTATCAAAAAGAAGATTGGGAGATGACTTGGTTACTGTGTGTGCATACTTCCAAGGGAAGAAAATACTGGGAACTGAAGGACTGTTTTAGAAGAAAAAACATATCAAGGACCAATGTCTGTGAACTGAAACCACAAAAGCTCGAATTAGAATAATGCATACATTTATAACTAGGAGTTTGATTAACCACAGGAACAAAATACCGAGGGAAGTAGTGGTTTCTTCCTCTTTTGATGTCTTCAGATCAAGGCTGTGTGCCTTTGTAGAAGATACGCTCTAGGCAAACAGAAATTACTGAGCACAGTGCAGGAGTAAGTGACTGAAGTTTAATGAACTGCAGCGTACAGGTTGGACCTATGATCTAACTTTCTGGCCTTTAAAATCTATAAGCTATGACTCAGTGAAAGCCATAAGCCCCATGATCTGTGGAGGCTTTAGAGAATTTCAGCTTTAACTTACAAAGTCTTTAAGCTGCCTTTTTACTTGCATGACCAGCATTGAAAATGTAAAGCGGTATGTACTGATCCCTTGCTATGAAAGAAGTCAACAGCTGGACTCTCTTTCAGGGGGTGGCTGGGGTGGGGAAAAACAGAAATGTCTCTCAAATACACATTAAAGGTAGGGTGTGCTTCAGCGACTCACCTCACATAGTCTTTGCACCAGTCATAAAAAAATGAATCTGTTTTATTCAAATGGGATGGATTAGTAGAAAAAGGGGAAAAAAAGGAAAAAAGAGACTATTCTGTATCTTTTCCAAATTACGTGTGCTGACTGTGCTCACACCTGAGATGACTTCATTGGCCCTTCACACCTTTTCAAGTATTGCTTAATCTCTTTCTGATCTGCATAATTTTCCTGTATTCTGGCTTAGTTTTGTACCTGTGNACTGTGCTCAGACCTGAGATGACTTCATTGGCCCTTCACACCTTTTCAAGTATTGCTTAATCTCTTTCTGATCTGCATAATTTTCCTGTATTCTGGCTTAGTTGTGTACCTGTGAAACCTTACACTTCAGTTTTGCACTCTCTATACCACCCATATCTGTTGCATAGGCTGTTACCAAGATTCCTGGGCCTCTATCTTAAATTGTGTAACACTTAACTAACGGGAACATGGGAATTGTTTTATGGTGTAGGACTGAGAAACTGATTGCTCAGCATGTAGAGAAGTGGTGTGTGCTGACTTTCCTTGAGCACTTACAGGTCTGAAAGTTTTTCTGTTTCTTCAAGTAGTAGAACTAGCAAACTGGGTCCACTGGATGAGATTCTCCTGCTGAGCCAGAAGGTGCTTATCCAGCAGGGCGGCTGCACTCCAAAATGCAGGGATGATGAGGTAACCGTAGTTTCTGAATCTTGGAAAACCGCAAGACTACGTTTATGGCTGACTGTAGAGACTGAGTGCATACTGCGTATCTCCCCTGCTTAGTGCAGGAGACCAAGTATATTCTGGTTGCGGTGCCACGCAAAACTCTGCCTAGGCAACAATAGCTCCAGAAATTCATGGAGATATGTGAGGAGTTTGCCCCTTTCCTCACCTCATATGTAGCATAAAACTAAATGTCTGTCAGGCTAGCAAGTCTAAGCTGCTACAGCTCAACAGCAAAGCATTTTGGTACTAGCGTGGTGGGGGTACAATGCTGGCAGAGGTTTGAGAGGTGACTTTGTAGCCTTGTCCAGAAGTGGGACAAGGGACTGAATGTTGAGGATTGCACCTGGATTATTGACTACACCCAGGTCTGCATCATTTTTGCAGAAAGATTTCTTTAACAGTTTGCAGCATAGAGTAGTAGGCTTGTAGCAGGATAGTAACACTTACTAAACCATCTGGACATTTTTGGGAAATGCTGTACCTCCTGAACTGTGTCTATAAGAATAAAGAAGGAAATTTTTGTATGAAATATCAGAGTATAGCAAGCTGGGTATGACTATTCAGTCCATCTGTCATCATTGCAGCTTAATACAAGCAAGCAAGCAAAATAGGAAATATTTGCACTGCAGGTTAACTGAGACAAGCAATTAAGCAATGCTGAGAGGGATTCGGCATTGTGTGCTGCTCTTCCATGTGTGTATTTGGAGTCAGACATTCTCTGTCATTTATTGGTTTCATATGCTTTTTCTGAGATTTTAATCCTTTAAAACATCTATAGCTTCCCAATTTTTGCTGACTTGCACACCAAGGCATGGTGCACTGAAAGCAGTTCATTAACATTCCCCGGAGCAGACAAAGGGAAAAAGAAATACTGTAGTTACTGTAGACATTCCAGTTGCCTGCTAACAACTGGGTAATTCTTATATGATTAGTTATAAGCCTAATGTAAATTATACAGCGTGGAATGTGGAATACATTGTGTCAGGCTTTCTCCACTCTGGTTGATACTTTAAGGACACCGTTTCAGTAAGTTAAGAAGTAAATGCCAGTGCATACCTTTCCTCTCAAGGAAGAATGTCTTTCCTACATACATTTTGCTTGATATTAAAAGAAGGGAACAGAAAATTGTACATCTGGAAAGATCTTTTTTTACGCTAAGTTTTAAAGAAATTTTTCTAGTGGTACGTATGCAGAAGACAAATGTTGATAGGAATTTTTGTTTTGATTAATTTAAAAATATTTTGTAGGAGAACTATTGCTGAAAGATAATGGTTTAACATGATGATCCAGTCACCAGTGTTTGTTAGTGTTATTTTAAAATTGAGAAACCTAGAAAATATTATTATTTGATACGTACAAAAGTGGAAAAGATGGCATATTGCTGACACCCCATTGAAAAATGTTTTTTTGTTGGTAATTAACAGTCAAATATACCAAAGAGAGTAGCAGGTCTCAAACTGCAAAAGATATTCTTTTCCTTTCTGCTTAGTGCCCTGTTGAGTTTCTTCTCTAAGAAAATTTTGGAAGCACCACTTACAGGAGCAAAGGAAAATCTGGGAGAATGCTAGCAAACATCTGAGTTTAGATGACCGGAATGATAACAGAGACGATTTCACTTCCGCAGCACTGACGGGATTCTGGATACAGTCAGGACACAGAGCAAACTGTCCAAATGGGAGGAAATTTGGGCAGCTCATGCAAGCTTGGAACTCTAGGACAGAGGCGAAGAACAGAACTGGTTGCTTAACTACCACAGCAAGAGCATTACCAGGGAAAACCAAGTCGGCCCACAAACTTCAGTTTTCAACTTAGTATGCACATAGGAACTTGCTCTCTCCGTATATATAATTTGCAATTTTGCCATCTAAGGCATTTATATTTTATCATTCAACTGGTGCCACTCATTTGCTGAAAAGAAGATGAGTGTTCTGAAATACTTAAGCCTGTAATGATGCTGCAGTGTAATAGGGAGATGGGAAAATGTGTCTTAATTATTTTGTTTCTTCTTTCTTACTTGGAATCAGTTTTGACCACACATACCAAGGAAGGAGAGAGAAATGTTGTTTTCATACATCACTAGTATGTCACAACTAGTGACAACCTCCCTTTTGCACTGTTCTTTCTGGCATAGCGATGGTCGATATAGAATCATAGAATCGTTGAGGTAGGAAAAGACCTTTAAGATCATCAAGTCCAATGGTTAACCTAGCACTGCCAAGTCTACCACTAAGCCATGTCCCTAAGCACCACATCTGCATGTCTTTTAAATACCTCCAGGGATGGTACCTCCACCACTCCCCTGGGCAGCCTGTTCCAGTGCTTGGCAACTCTTTTAGTGAAGAAATTTTTCCTAATATCCAATCTAAACCTCCCCTGGAGCAACTTGAGGCCATTTCCTCTTGTCCTATCGCTTGTTACTTGGGAGAAGAGACTGACACCCACCTTGCTACAGCCTCCTTTCAGGTAGCTGTAGCGAACGATAAGGTCTGCCCTCGGACTCCTTTTCTCCAGACTAAACAACCCCTGTTCCATCAGCCACTCCTCATAAGACTTGTTCTCTCAACCCTTCACCAGTTTCATTGCCCTTCTTTGGACACGCTCCAGCACCTCCATGTCTTTCTTGTAGGGAGGGGCCCAAAACTGAACGCAGTATTCAAGATGCGACCTCACCAGTGCCGAGTATGGGGGACAATCACTTCCCTAGTCCTGATGGCCACACAAGCTTGGATGCTATTGGCCTTCTTGGCCACCTGGGCACACTGCCGGGCTCATATTCAGCTGGCTGTTGACCAACACTCCCAGGTCCTTTTCCACCAGGCAGCTTTCTAGCTAGTGTTCCCCAAGACTACAGCATTGCATGGGGTTGTTGTGATCCAAGTGCAGGACCCAGCACTTGGCTTTGTTGAACCTCAGACGATTGGCCTCAACCCGTCAATCCAGCCTAACCAGATCCCTCTACCCTCAAGCAGATCAACACTCCCACCCAACCTGGTGTCATTTGCAAAATTACTGAGAGTGCATTCAATCCCCTCGTCCAGATAGTTGATAAAGATATTAAAGAGAACTGTCCCCAATACTGAGCCCTGGGGAACACCACTTGTGACCGGCTGCCAACTGGATTTAACTCCATTTACCACAACTCTTTGGGCTTGGCCATCCAGCCATTTTTTTACCCAGCAAAGCGTATGCCTGTGTGAGCCATGAGCAGCCAGTTTCTCCAGGAGAATGCTGTGGGAAACGGTGTGAAAGGTTTTACTAAAGTCTAGGTAGACAACATCCACAGCTTTTCCCTCATCCACTAAGTGGGTCACCTTGTCATAGAAGGAGATCAGGTTAGGCAAGCAGGACTTGCCTTTCATGAACCCATGCTGACTGGGCCTGATAACCTCATTGTCCTGTATGTGTTGTGTGATGGCAATCAAGACGATCTGCTCTATAACCTTCCCGGCACCAAGGTCAGACTGACAGGCCTGTAGTTCCCTGGACCCTCCTTCTGGCCTTTCTTGTAGATGGGCATCACATTTGCTAACCTCCAGTCACCTGGGACTTCCCTGGTTAGCCAGGTCTCCTAACAAATGGTGGAAAGTGGCTTGATGAGCATTTCTGTCAGCTCCCTCAGTACCCTTGGGTGGATCCCATCTGGCCCTGTAGGCTTGTGTGTTTCTAAGTGTTGTAGCATGTTGCTAAACATTTCCCCTTGGATTATGGGGGCTTCATTCTGCTCCCCATCCTTGTCTTGCAACTCAGGGGGCTTGATACGCGGAGAACAACTGGCCTTACTACTAAAGACTGAGGCAAAGAAGGCATTAAGTACCTCAGCCTTTTCCTCATCCTGGTGTATGCACCAGGCTTACAGGTCTGACTCCTCATTTTCCACTGACTCACCTCCAGGCCTGCTTCTGAGCTTGTCATGAGGAAAGTCCACCAAAGGCATTTGCAAGCCACTTCTCACACTGGCCCCGTCGGTCAATCCTAGATTCCCAGCTTCAAGGACTACCTTAAAACTGTGTGTGCTATTATGCAAGCATCTCTTTTGTATTTGCCCTACAGTGCTTTTAGTTCTTTTTTGTTCTGGAAGCTGGTGTCACCCTCATTCAGAATTAAGGGACAGAAGTTGTGGCATTCTCTCTCCCATGTCTCACAAAAGCTATAGCCTTGTTACGCTCACAAGAGACCAGCCAAGATACTCACATGTTCTTTTAGTCAGCAGTGTGCTGTGTGGGACCCAGATGCTTTGCAAATTACACAGAAATAAGACTGGAACATGTGCAACTTCATAGTATAGAGGAGGTAAGATGAAAATAACCGACTGAAAGGGCAAAAATACGCAGAGTGTTTGGGGGATGGGCAGTAAAGTGTTATCCAGACATGAACTTGTGGTATCTGTGTTTCCACCCTGTAAAACAGTCGAGCAGGGACACGGAGCACAGCTTGTATCACACGTGTGCCTTGTCTCCAGAGGAATGCACTAGCTTGAGGCAGGCGTGTGTCTCTGCACAACTTGGACGGGAGGGAAGGTAGAAACAGGTGACCGCGTGCACAATGCTTGGTCTAAATGTGCCCTTTGAGAATAGTTTTCACCTCCTACACTACAGCTGAAATTTGACATTGCACCCAAGCTGCCGCGTAGAACGAACAGGAGTCATTAGCTGTGTCGAGAGCTCCCAATTTTAATGCTGCTTCGCACCTTTCATTGTGACAGATGAGACATACATTCTTAAAACAGCACGTGGTGCAGCAGTGTGCAGTTTGCATGCTGATGTATATTAATTTACAAAGTGATTCTGCAAAAAAAAAAAGCCATTTTTTGCTAATGTTAAAACCTCGAAGCTTTGGGAAAGAGATACAAAATAGTAGCATTTACGATAGAGAAAATACAGGCATGAGAGGTGAAGCTGTGGAAAAAACTATGATGATCTTTTTTCTCAGTCCACTGTGCAAGCAGCATGCAAACCACAGAATTTTGTGACTGTTTTCTTTCAAAAGAGATGAAAGATGGAGTGGAAAGCAAAGATGGATTTCATAGTTGCACCCCCAGGGATGGACAATTCTGGCTTCCATAAAGCTAACCATAATTTCACAGAAATGCTTGGAGAATCCTGTTTGGCAGTCATGTGCAATACGAGTGAACAAATGCACAAATTACTTATCCAAAATAGCAAGACTCATTCTCTTTACCATGACATTTATTCTGTTTATGAGAGTAAGAAAATACAAATCTGTAAAATATAAACAGGCTATTTCATTCTTGACTCGTGCTTGCAGTCAAACTGTATTGCATGATATACTAAACTAAGAAAAGAAGAGGGATTAATGGAGAAGGCATACTTTGTAGAAATGGTACTCAGTCCTATGAGAAAGAAATACATAGTCCTATGAGAAAGAAATACATCTCAATGTTTTCCTGTGTTCCCATTCACAGGTTGCTGGGTTTCAGCTCTGTGAGGATGTTAACATACAGATAAGTTTGGGCTGGGATTTGAATGAAGCCATTTACTCTCTGCCTCAGTTTTAGCCTTTACTGAACCTGCTCAACTACGTTTTAGCAGTGCTTTAGCGAGGGAGCCTCAGCAGGATGACCGGGCAATGTAGTAATATATTAGTAGAATGGAAAAACTTCTCTGAATCTCGTGAGGGAAACATGGAGCTTGGCTAAAAATTAAACAGTGATGCATTTGAAATTGACATGTTGGACATGGCTATGGACTCTGACTTGCAATGTCTCCCCTATAAAACTCATTATAAGTGATACCTCAGTTTTATTAAAATATCTGCTAGTACACATATTGAAAAAGTCAGGATCTCAGTAACCTCAGTTACATCCTCTAAAGAAGAGTAGCAGAAAAGATAGAGAAATCTGCTCAAAATATATAATCACGTTGATCAAAACTAGTATTTTACTTGCATCAGTTTTCATTTCCAACAATTACCAACCACCCAGTTGGGCAAAAATGGAAAACTGGAATCCCAGGATAAAAAATGAGGGTCTCACAGGTCATTCTTCAAAAGATTTCAATAAAAGTTTGTGGACCAGAGGGGAGAGGACAATCACTTTCAAACATTAAACATTGATACAGGGCAAACAAAACTGGAGATTTGCTATCATAAGTGGATCCAAGTTATAACCAATATTGGAAGTGGATGGAATAGAAAAATAGACCTGCGATTGTGTTTCACGTAACTGGATAAAGAAAAGCACTATGCCAAAAATGGGAGGGTGAACATTTAGAAAGAACTCTAACGTTCTGCTTTTCATCTCTAATTCCTGTAGTAGATAAACACAACGTCAATAAGTTCTGGGAATGTTAAAATCTGTACTAAGATGGTTGGTCTGCTTTTCACGAAGCTATCATCATAGCCTTTCAGGATACTTAGCAATTTAGAAGTGAGGGTGGAGGTTTCCTTTTAGCTATAGCAGTTATTCAGATATTTTTTGACTCGATCTTCTGAAAAAAGCTTGAACAGAAGAATGCAGAAACTGAAAATTATTTGACTCATGAAAAGAAGGGTCAATTTACCAATTGTTTTAAAATTGTTTGGGAGAGGGAAACAAGTCGCATTCGGCTACAGAGGGTAAACAGATGTTGACATGGAAAATAAAGGGGAAGATGGGAAAAGCAGACTCATGCTGCAACACTTGCACCCGTAAAGGAAAACTGTGTTAAAACCTTTTGTAGCAATACCTCGCTGTTTGTCAAAATTATCGATGGCTATGGCAAATGCTAGAGAAGGTGCAACTAAACAGACAAATTTCATTGTATGTGGTGGACTTGCTGGAATAATAGATATTTGAAGGAAATGCTGCTAAGAGGTACAACAACAGTGAAATGTAGCATGAGTTGCGGCAAAATTTGCCATCTCCATGTGCTGACTGCTCACTTTTTTGAAACTTCAAGTGGCTGAGAGAGGAGTGGCCAGAGAGCAGCCCTGCAGAAAGGGATCTGGGGGTGCTGGTTGATGCTAAGCTGAGTATGGCTCTGGCAGCCAAAAGGGCAAACCACATTCTGGGGTTCATGAAACACAGTATAACCAACTGGTCAAAAGAGGTGATTATTCCACTGCATCGATGCAGCTTCACCTGGAGTATGGGGTGCAGTTCTGGGCCCCACAATTTAAGAAGGATGTGAAGGTCCTTGAAAGGAGCCAGAGGAGGGCAACAAAGCTGGTGAAAGGGCTGCAAGGCGCGTTCTGAAGGAGCAGCTGAGGACTCTGGGTTTCTCTAGTTTGGGGAAAAGGAGGCTGAGGGGTGACCTCATTGCTCTCTGCAGCTTCCTGAGGAGGGGAAGTGGAGACGGAGGTGCTGAGCTTTTCTCCCTGGGGATCCAGTGACAGGATGTGTGCAAATTATTCAAAGCTGCACCAGGGGAGGTTTAGACTGGACATTAGGAAGCATTTCTTTACCGAGAGGGTGGTCAGACACTGGAACAGGCTTCCTAGAGAGGTGGTCGATACCCCAAGCCTGTCAGCGTTTGAGAGGCATTTGGACAACACCCTTAACAACATGCTT
>VZSC01011603.1:84546-100277 GCA_013398225.1 Steatornis caripensis | reverse complement strand
GTCCTCTTGACATCCACCCTTTAGATATTTGTGAGCATTGATCAGATCTCCTCTCAGCCTTCTCTTTTCCAGGCTGAACAGACCCAGCTCTCTCAGCCTTTCCTCATAAGACAGATGCTCCACTCCCCTAATCAATTTTGTGGCCCTCCGCTGGACTCTCTCCAGTAGTTCCCTGTCTCTCTTGTACTGGGGAGCCCAGAACTGGACACAGTACTCCAGATGCGGCCTCACCAGGGCAGAGTACAGGGGGAGGATCACCTCCCTCGACCTGCTGGCCACACTCTTCTTAATGCACCCTATTGAGTGATATGGGACACAACTATTTTTTCCAATAGTCAAATTTAAACAAAGTAGCATGCACGAAAAGGAAATGCAGGATTTAGTTGCAGAAAGAGGGTACTAAATCTTACAAAGCAAGCACAAACAAGCTTTAGCTAAACGCAGGTGAAAGTTCTCACTACTTCCCTCTATACATTCAAAGAGCCTATCGGTCCTCTTTTTGCCATTTTAGATTTGAAGTTCATCCTAGCACAGCCATGGCATTACAATGGAAAATTGCACCCAGCTATAAGGCTTCTATTTCAGTTTGGATACAGAGAATCTGAGAGGGTGCCAAGATTTGCATGTATTAACCGACTAGAGGAAAACCATTTAATAAGATTCAAAGAGCTAAACCTGTTAATCTCATTTTCAAGTTTAAAGAATGACCTGATTTTAACATTTATTAAATACCTTCAAGTGAAGAAAACACTAATGCTACAAGGCCATGCACGCAGTGAAAAGGTACAGCATTCACCAATTACTAAGATAATTATCTCTACACAGATGTAATGTCCTCTATCTACAAGGAAGCGATAAACCATTGGATCAACCTGCAGAGGGGAGAAGCGTTCTCTGTGTTTCCCTTGAAACTAGGTACCTTTTGAGACACTATGTACAATTTAGGTCAATTACAAACACTGAGCATATGCATTTTGGACAGAAGCCACGTAATTGCTATTTCTTTCCTTTAAATCGATAACTTAAATTTGAACTTCTACAAGAGATGTTTTCTGTGTCTCCCTTGAATATTTTATTTTTAAGTAAAGGCAAAAAAAAAATTGTATTTTAAAAGACATAGCTATTGACAAACTTCAAAGGCAACACCCCAAGGATGAACATGGATGCAGGATTCCAGAAAGGAAGCAGCCCACGAACCACAGAACCTATCCTTTTAGTTCTAATCAAAACACTTTCTATTAGCTACCTACCACATTTTCCAGTATCAGCTTAGTACAAGCTTCGGCTTACACTGGTCTAGACTTCTCCTTGAAACTACATTACACCACTTGAGCTTTAATGTTAACCTCATTTTTGTCATGTCGTTTCTACTTGCCTCACACTGTCTTTAGCTGACCACTTGAAGGATGTCTGTCCTGTGTGAGAAGAATTTATTGTTTTCACCATCTTGAAATCATGCTACATTGAAAATAAAGAATTTGGAGGATGGGGAGAAGGAAGATATTTTAACAGATTGATCTTGACCTCTTAATATCCTTACACGGAGTACCTCAGATTCTGTCCTTAGACAGAATTATTTATAGTCAGCTAACACTCAAAGAATCAGTGGACAAAGCAGGGCAGCTTTCAGTACCAAACACCTTACTCTCTGGAGAACAAAACCAGTTATGACTATCATTAAGGAGTCAAACTTAAGAGACCCAATGCCAAATTCTTTCAAATAAGCAGCTGGATGCAAGTTAGTGATTTTCTCATTAATGACACCTTGAAAACAATGGCTTCCTTCCCATCCTTTCCCATCTTCTGCCTCCTTCAGATGCAAAATTTATGACAACTGACTGTAATCCAGTCATGTTTCCCCCTCATAGTTCAGACAGGATTTGCCCAGTACAATGTCATGCATTCAATCTAGCTGCAGTACGTGTCCTAGGCAGTGAAAAAGACCACCTTCATGAATTGATCTTTCCTAATTCTATTGGGCAAGTCATATTTGAAGATGGATAGGAAACATCTGTACATAGCTTCACTAGCTTAGTTACAGGCTGCTAAGTTTCCTGTATTGCAGTTCTTGAGCACGTTCTGTAGTGAATTCATCAGCTACCTATACCAAGACAAAAATATGACTTGGTTACACCAGCAAAAGCAGCTTCCAACATTTAATTGAAAATATTCCCAGTACATGTTGTAATGTTTCTCAGTGACGAAAAGATTTGGTGATATTGCTATTTATAGAGGCCAAATATGATGCCTTCTTTTGTTAAGATAACTGCCTTTATCAAAAGGATCATTTTGTAGACAAAGTGTTGATAGGTTTCTTACTCAAAAGGTACTTACACTAGGTTCGTTATTTCCTTTTAAGAAAGGGTGCATACCCCTCAACCCTTTGTAAGGCGCTTCAACTCTTATTCCAAAGTAATGATAATATCGGAGTATCTCACTTTACCATTGGACTTAAATCCAACAGGCAACAAAACTAGGATGTTGATCCAATAAGACAATATGCAATTGCTTTACTGCTAAATGTCATTTAACATTTCAGAGTATTTAGTAAATGCAGTCTCCCCACTCTCCAGTTATGATCTCTTGGAGGGAGGGGAAGGTCAGAGCAGTTCATACCTATCCACCGTGGTGGGACCTAAACAGGGCTGTCTGGAGTCAAACATGCACTATTCTGCTTATTTAGATTGAGTTCTCATGATTATAGAGGACTTCAATAGTGTTAGGTATAAGTAGAGATTCAGAGTAAAGTACTAGTGGTCATTCAGTAAAGTAACAGGAAAATGCATGAAGTCCTTGCTGAAATCCTTGTTCAGGATTTTTTTTTTTTTGCAAATTAATTAATTTAAAACAACCAGTTGGAAGTAGTAATCCATGGTGATAAGATACTTAATACAAAACTATAAATATTGAAGGTCCTGAGCAACTTCTTTGTGCTCTCACTTTCTATGCCTTCTGGATTTCTCTGAAGAAGAAACAAAGAAAACACTCCTGTTTTGGCATTCGTATCTGTGGTTCCTTTCCAGCTTGAGTAATGTCTACATCTAGCCTTTATTCAGGCTAAAATAAAGCCCGAGGTCATGCACTTGTTGACTTCCAGCCGACAAGAGTGTCCTACAAGAAGGCACAGATCTTATTAGCACAGTAAGTCCTGTTCAGTTCAAAGCCTTAG
The DNA here is from genome assembly GCA_013398225.1 of Steatornis caripensis. Taxonomy (NCBI): domain Eukaryota; kingdom Metazoa; phylum Chordata; class Aves; order Caprimulgiformes; family Steatornithidae; genus Steatornis; species Steatornis caripensis. Next base: position 97,108 of record VZSC01011603.1, on the reverse strand, counting down.
AAATGGAGATAACGTTTTTTCTTTCCCACTTTACACACAGTTGGAGTCAGTGCAAGCCTATGCAAAAGGCCCAGCAGATAGACTGTACTCAGCACTTAGCAGGCCTTCAGTAAGGCTCATTTCCTCAATTAAGGACATGAAAAAATCCAAGTCAAAGGGGATTCATAGCATGTTATGCATTTAAAGTGAATGATGCTTAAAAAACAAACTTTCATGGTTTTCTGATCTAGAAAGAGGCAGATTGTGTTTATCAGACCTCATAATTAAGGTTGGGAAGGGTCTTGTATACAGGCTTGAAGCTGAGTCATTGCTCATTTACATTAAATCTCATTAACCTGTTTAGCTAAATCTATACAAAGTTTTCAATGCAATACTCCAGCTGCAAGAGTCTTAATCACATAATTGAACTCCTCTGCTTGACCTTAAGCTCAACTGAACTGCAGACACAACAGTTCAGTGGGCATTAGTCCTTGAAAACAATGATCAAATGAGGTCTTTGCCCAACTGCATCGAACCCTGAAAAGCAACACTTGTTCTGCATGTAACAAATATATTACATTTGCTGCTCCAGAAGACTACTTAAAAAGCTTTAAAAAAGTTTGTTAACCAGAACACAAGTCTTCGTGCAAGACATTTAAGTGTAACTACGAAAAGCTACTTTACTACTTAAAGATGTAGACTGCTCTATGACTTTTTGGCTTCTGTTCTGTTTCATGTAGTTATGCTATCATGGCGTCTGGCATTCAGTATAAAGCAGATTAACCTCCTGCATACCAGGAGTGAAGAGAGACAGGCTTTGCTGCATGAAAGCAGACAATATAATGCTAAAACCCCATGAATTATATATAGCCTTCAAGACTTTAAACTGTGTTTTTTATAAGATTGTATTTTAATTGCTTTATGTTTCTTCAGAAAGTGTCTTTCTCATCAAGATGAACGCTGATTTGAAACATACATAGAAAATGCTGTCCACTGAAGTCTGAAGTTTTAACAATATTGAAGTTTGAGTACTAGTTGCGAGAAGATAAGATCAGGTCTCTTCTATCATCTCAGAAAGAAAAAAGTACTTACAGTAAACAGATTATATCTGCAACAAGAGTATTCAATAAAACAGAGCAGACTGCTATAAGTATCTATCAGCACTGCCATTAAAAGGCCACAGTTTGTTTCATGTTTAAGGAAAAACATCTGTTAGAATTAATTCAGTTTAAATAAAACAAAATAAACTGCTGAGAAGACAAATCAATATTTGCATTTAGTTCTAGTTCAGTGGTTTACATAAGATAAAACCCTAGTACCAGAGAGGTCAATAAAAACTACAAGTGCTTGGCCAACCTTTACCTTATCTGAAGTCAGTTGCACCTGGTTTTGCTCTGTATCTAGTATCCTTAAAAACAACAGAAGTTATTTAAAAATCTAGTTCATTCAAAATAGGTTTCACTTGTCAACATATTGTATCTGATCACAGAGCACAGATGTAACATCTACAACAGTGATTTTGTTTAGTTTTCATTAACAGGTTTTAAAAATGACAGGTATTCCAAAGCAAGAATTACATTTCTACTTTCTAAAACTGACTGGATAAAACAGTGCATAAAGTGTTTTTACTAATGCAACTTTTTTTTTTTGAAGTTGAGCATTACAAAAGAAACTTTTCTTTCATTTATGAAAAGACTTTAAGGGCCTGACTGTATTTGTTGTTAAGAGAAGTCCACTATAGACTTTTGGTAACATTCACACTTCAGAAACAGTGTCATGGTTCAGGCCCAGCCACAGGCAAAGCACGCCGTGGCTGCTCTGCTCACTCACTCCTCCCTTCCTGGTGCGATGAAGAGAAAATGTAATGAAACCTGGTGGGTCAAGACAAGGACAGGGAGGGTTCACTCACCGGTTATGGTCACAGGCAAAACCACACTCAACTTGGGGAAAAAAATCAATGTAATCAGTTATCAATTAACGCAGAGTAGGACAAGGAGACATGAAAAGCCAGATCTTAAAAAAAAACCCACCTTCCCCATCCCTCCCTCCTTCCTGGGCTCGAGTCCCCTTGCTCCCGATGTCAACCCCTCCTCCGCCCTCAGCGGCGCAGAGGGACAGGGAATGAGGGTGCAGTCAGTTCACACCAGAGATTGTCTCTGCCGCTCCTTCCTCCCCAGGCAGGGAGGGCTCTTCACACCTTCCCCTGCTCCAGCACAGGGTCCCTCCCACAGCAGACAGTCCCTCATGAACCCCTCTGACGTGAGTCTTTCCCGCGTGGGGCAGCGCCTCAGGACCGCACTGACCCAGCACAGGCTGCCCACAGAGTCACTTTGGGAGCAGGCACCTCCCCTGGCATGGGGGTCCTCTACAGTCCGCAGGTCCCTCTCTGCTCCTCTGTGGGCCTTCACAGGCTGCTCCACCACGATCCTATGTGGGTTGTAGGAACACGGCCTGCCCTCTCCCTGTGGGCTGCAGGAGAATCTCTGCTCCAGCCACCACAACTCCCTCCCCCTCCTTCCTCGCTGACTCCCATCATCTGCATAGGTGTTTTCCTCACATCTCCATCCTTCCTCTGCTGCAGGTCTCAGTGACCATTTTCTTTTGTCCTGTCCCCTCCTTAAATACGTTATTGTAGAGGCGCATCTATTGTCTCTAAACAGCCCGGCCTCAGCCTGAGGCAGGGCCACCTTGGAGCTGGGGGAGCTTCAAGCAGCTTCTGACAGGGGACACCCACCCACGTAGCCCCTTCCCCAGCTACCAATGCTCTGCTACACAGACCCAACACAAATATCCGTATCTTTTACTTACACTAGACTAGTATGAAACAGCATATCAATACCTTCTGCACCTGTTTCCAGTTAAGAAAGGAGAACATGACTCACAGATATCCAGTGCAAAAACACACATTAACGATTGCAAACCAAAGCCATCATTTACACAGGCCAACTCGTGTTCAGCACATCAGAACACTAGTTTTAAGCATCAGCTATGTAGTTTCCATTGATCAAAGCAAATTTAGAAAAATCAGGCAAAGTATTCAAAGTACTCAAAAAAATATCAAGCATAGGTGGAATTTAGAGAGTTTTTCAGTCCAACTCCAGTTCCTACAATTAAGCAACAAAGTCTGAAGAAATCAGACTATTTGAATTTCTCACAGAAAAGTCGAGACTAATAAGCTAGCTTATCGATGCCAGTAAGTATATTCTTCTCCCAGCAAATACTAGCCAAGTCGAAGCTGTTTACAAGAAACAAAGATCTGTACAAACTGCTTGAAGTGATCTCATTTTGAAAGATGACATATTTTGCTCTTGTAAACTCTGCCACAGAAGAATTCTTATTTTTAATCACAAAAATATGACAGCTTAAGTATGAATTGAATGATTTGTCAAAATATCAAAACACTTAAAACTGCACTGAATCTAAAAATAGCCATCAAAAATAAAGGTGGATGAATGATTTGTCTGAAGTATGAGGGAGACAGGAGAATTCATCCCCCTTGGGAAATGATATGAACCACCAGCAATAAGACTAACACCTATGTACTAAATTTGAGGATCAGTTTAAATACCAGGGAACCACCTTGCAAAAAGAGACTGTAGCCTGATAGATTGGGAACAAATGGTCCTGTTACCACCACTAGTACAAAACCTGTTTTTAAGATTCAATATCATCTTTCCTAATAATACAAGTAGGAAGGAAACCTGAGAAGCCACTAAGATCATCTAGAATCAGTCAGAATTTGGTAGTTACAGAATACTGATAGTAAGATGAGAACACAGGACAATTATTTATCTTTTCTATCAATTAACAAATATTGCCGAGCCTTTTTGTAAGTATATAAATGCATACGTAATTCAGCTTCTCTTTACAGAGAAGAGCTGAAAGTTTGCCAGAGTGAGAACAAATGAGAACTTCAGGCTGAAAAAATCTGGACCGTTCTGAAGGTCATAAATCTTTCACTGAGATCAATTTTTTTAAACAAGAGAACAAAGCAATCAATAAAATTGATGGTGACCTTAAACAGCAGTATCAGTATTGCAATTCAAACTGTGCAAAAATTGTTTATATGCAGAGGGAAAGGACGGGGAAGACAGCATTGTAAAGAACAAATCTAGCATGATTTCAATTAGTTTGTTGGTTTTTTTTATGAAACCAGGCTAAAACCCATTCCCAGCTTTAGCTAAGTTTCACAGAGGACTAAAGACTAAATAAAGTGTTACCATTTTCTCAAAAGGCCTGCATAGATGGAAGGTCAAGGAAAGCTCCACAATCATCCATCTGCTAGCTAGTCACTACTCACAGCTCCAGAATATCTACAATATATCTTCTACTCAAATAACTGGTCAAAAAGGGATGGTTATTAACAGATGAGCAAAAGTTACACTGGATGTTATAGGGAATTCATAAATTATGAGGATTACAGGACAATAGCCTAAAATGTCAAGTTCCACTGGTATTTTGCTCATGGAACAGCCCACATTTACATCTTCATGAAAACTGCAGAATTCTCTTATCTGTGGAGTTGCACCGAGAAGCTGAGCTCTTAATTTCTGAGTACATTGTGAAATTTAATAGAAAACTTCTTTGCATGTTTGTATGATAAACCCACATTGAAGCAACACTTCAGATGCTAAACTATTCATTGCCTAGGGTTTATTTTTAAAGTCTTCTACATACATGTTAAAGCAAATGGAAGACTTCAAAGTTAACTGGAATAGATTGTTACACATAGTTTCTACTAAAAATAGTAATTTCTTCAAATGAATTAAATAAGGTTTAAACAAGCTATTTTCTGGACATAGCTATACACCAAAGCTTCATATTAGAGCAAAGCAGCTCAAAACCATGAAGAGTCTGAGCTGCTTATTACAGCATGGCATGCACATTTCACAAGAAATTAATTTATCTTACCTTCAGGTGCATTTGCATCACAGTCCTTAGATACAAATGTAGTCATATTCTCTGGCTGGCCATCAATTGTCTTATTACTCTGCATTATAAATACAGAAAATTAGGACACCAGTCTATCAGCAATGTTCTTCCATACACAATGATAGTCCCTGAAACAAACAAATCTCCCAATGAATTATTAATTTTATAAAAAAAGGCTTTGACAAAATCTCTTACAATATTCAAAAGGATTAAGATTGTTTTGAACAGTATATCCAAAGGAAGCTTTAAGTGATACAACATGAACATTCCTTTTAGAAAAAATTCATAGGTTGTGTTCTTTTTCAATTAATGAAAAATAAAAAACTCGTATCTGAAATTAAACTTCTTAACTGTGCATAAAATGAAACTGGAACTCAACTTTGGTGATGAAGACACCATGGAAGTGTTAGGCTATGCTGAATACAGTTTACTTCTGCTCTAAAAGCCAGACAGTAGACAGCTCCAGTAGCCAGCCAGCCAGATAGGAGGAAGACAAACTTGTGCTGAAATAAACTAATGAAACCCCAAATACTTCCGCTTAAATGTCTCAAATATTTGCAAATCTGATCCTTTCAGAGACTACATGAACTCTTTATGTATCAAAATTACTTTTGAATAATCAGTGAGTAACTTTAGCCAAGTCCAGTGCGAACTCTTTGTATTACATTGATTTCTTCATACACTCACTTCAAAGGGTCTTATCTACTGTACTTACTTTCAACCTCACGATTTCCTAAAAAGGAAGTCCTTTAAAGAAATCAGTAAGGGTCAACACCTTTTCTCCTTCAGGCTGAAGAAAACATACCCCTTAAAACCTACCATAAATCAGTAGAATATCACACAAAGCTAAGTGTTTCTCTGAGAACTTAATTGACAAAGTTTATCACTATTAAATTCAGCTTTCACTCTGATCACTCAAGAACAACCACCAAGTGTCTGTCCTAAAAACAGCAAACACATGGAAGTGTGGAGACCACTACTGCCTTAGAGAAACTGATCGAAAAGGAGTACGACTAGGCACAGGAATCAGGAGCTAAAGTGGAAGCAAAAGGACAATGTGTATATAGAAACAATAGGGTAAGAACAAACAACATGAAATTTCAATTATTTAGTGCACAATTAGCAGTGGTCCATCTCCAGGAGGTAACTCCAGCTGCCTGTCACCATTACAGCTTACACTGCTCAGTCATAGAGAGTGCTTCTTCCACAAGAACAGCATTATACATTGTACAACTGNCTCAAGAACAACCACCAAGTGTCTGTCCTAAAAACAGCAAACACATGGAAGTGTGGAGACCACTACTGCCTTAGAGAAACTGATCGAAAAGGAGTACGACTAGGCACAGGAATCAGGAGCTAAAGTGGAAGCAAAAGGACAATGTGTATATAGAAACAATAGGGTAAGAACAAACAACATGAAATTTCAATTATTTAGTGCACAATTAGCAGTGGTCCATCTCCAGGAGGTAACTCCAGCTGCCTGTCACCATTACAGCTTACACTGCTCAGTCATAGAGAGTGCTTCTTCCACAAGAACAGCATTATACATCATACAACTGCACAGGCGCATACAAAAAGCACAGAACCATCAGCATCTTGCCATTTCAAAATTTTGTTTTCCTTATCTTTACCCATTTTGATTTTAGAATAGCAAGATTTAAAATACAATATGCAACCATAGCTAGACCTGTGGGTTCCCTTTGATAACATCTATGCTTTTTTCCCAGGTCTGGTATTATTCTTGTTCTCCATGAAAACTTTAACTTAAGACTTCTGACATATATGGATTCAACTTTAAATGCTTTCCACAAGCTCCAGACCATTGTGTGTACCTTGAAGTCACAAAACCAGCCTCTCTTTCCCTAGCAATCCTCTCTTCTCTCCTACACAGGGCAAAACGTTGTAGAGGTCCACTAAAAGTTTTCTACCTTTTCACAAAACAACGTGAAAAATGAAACATTTATTCCAAAACAGAGATATAAAGTAAAGCATTTCAAGGTATTAACCCTTCCTAACAAAAACTTAACATACTTGCCATGCTAACAGGAAAGGTAATCTCATAGCTATCAGCTGAATGCCACTTTCGTTTTTACGTAGCTAGAATTTCCTAACGTTCAAATTTAAGATTCTTTAATATACTAGTACTACACAAAGCAAATTAAGCAAGTATTACCGCAAAAGTAATCTTACACAAAACTAACTCACACAGAAAAGAAATAAGTTGGAAATGATTACTTCTATTAAAGGATTAACTAAAAAAAAACAATATTTATGGTAAGACTCAGCAAGAGCTCAGTACCACTTCATCCAGTGAAAGAAATTAGAATAAAGAAAGAAGTCACACCTTTGCCAGCACAGAATTGTTTCTACATGCTAAAATTCTTCCAAGCAGATCCCTTCTCCTGACTCCAAGGTTGTCATCCTAGGATCCTGAACTTTCACCACCTCAAGCTCACTGCAGTCAAGACCACCCTTGATCACTTCTTCCTTGTTTTCAGCATCAGGTCCAAGACAACATTTCCCTATTTCAAGCTCCTCAATTGCCTCTGCCAGGAAGTTGTCATCAGTGCATTCCAGAAGCATCCCGGATTGCTTGTGCTCAACTGTTGCTTTTCTAGCAGGTACCTGGGTGGCTCAAGCCTCCTATGAAAACTAGGAACTATGAACATGAAGTTACTTACAGATGTCTTATGGGATCATCTGATACTTCCTCCTGATCATGCAGCCTGTAGCAGACATTATCGCCCATGCCGATCTGCCCTGTAATCCCCACCCATAAGCACTTGGCTGGTTTATCCATCCCAAGGCAAAACCCCACGTATTCCCACTGCTCTCTCACAGAAAGGTCAGCTCTCCCTATTGGCTAGCCCATCCTGTCCCTCTTAAAGCCCACACCTAGCCATGGCAGCACTCCAGCTGTGTGAGCTATTTCACCACATCTGATTCTAGTGAGACTGCAGACCTGCAACTGCATGCAAACCTCTAACTCCTCCTTTGTTTTCCTTGCTGGGTGCATTAGTATTCATGAATTTCAGAGGCACCCAAGTTGTGCTGATTTCCCAGAAAAGGTATGAGAGCTTTGCCCTTAATGCCGTCACCTTAGCACTTTTGTATTGGCATACACACACGAGGTAGAACCCCTTTTGCCTCACACGGCACAGAGAAAATTACTGGATGTGTGAAAGATGCATAAATGGCAGCAGAGACGTCTCCTTCTCTGGAGATATTCAAAACCCATCTGGACATGTTCCTGTGCAACCTGCTCTAGGCACACCTGCTTTAGCAGGGGGGGCTGGACTGGATGATCTCCAGAAGTCCCTTCCAACCCCTACCGTTCTGTGATCCTGTGATGTGTCTGCAGAACAAATTCTCATAATAATTTACTCAGCATTACATAGTAGAACACTAAGTCTCAGACGTTTTTAGTATGAGATTTGTCAGAGCAAAACTCTAGTGTTCCAGTTACAGCATCCAGTCCAAAGCTGAAACCAGGATGCCTCAAGAACAAGCATGAGACAAANAGAACACTAAGTCTCAGACGTTTTTAGTATGAGATTTGTCAGAGCAAAACTCTAGTGTTCCAGTTACAGCATCCAGTCCAAAGCTGAAACCAGGATGCCTCAAGGACAAGCATGAGACAAAAGCAAGTACAGTAAATCAGTGCGTGTGCTTCAAGAGCTGACACACTTTGGGCACTTAAGGAAATAGCAAGCTATCACATAAAGGTTTAGGCTACAGTGTTACACTTAAATAATTTATTCCTGCTTATGTTCAAGACCAAGAACTTAAAGACATATTTGCACACTTGACTGTTGAAGGCATACTTCTGGATTCCCGCTGATGACAATGGAGATGCTCAGTGTCCTGCAGCTTTGCCTCACTCCAAATTATCAATGTGAAGGCTGAGGAAGGAAAGTGACTACTGCAGCTCTAGCTGTCAAATGGGGAAAAGTATCAGTGTCACCTATGGCAAATGCTGGCCTTTTAATTCCTGTCTGGGCTAGTCAAGTCTTACAGGTCCACTAGGTAGAAACATTAGCAAGCAGTACTCTCTCTTTCAGACAAAGAGAAAAAAAATTTGGCCTCATGGAACAGAAATAGCAGTTATGCTTCAGGTACGGGCAAAGTTAGGTTTCTGCTATAAAGCTACGAGGGAGGCTTGGATGTGGACAGAACTCTTTACCTTTCCGAAAGGCTACGAAGAGACCCACAATTGTTTAGCAGATGTTACAAAGCTTCTCTTAAGAGATGAAACCAAGTGTTCCTCAGTGTTTGAAGAGCCATGCAAGCTGACCAAAGCCCTACATAGGTCCTCAGTTAGTAAGGGCACTGTAGCCAAAAAACTTTAAAAAGTGTACAAACAGACATCACAGCTGAAGACACTTTCAGTTAATTGGGGATGCATACTTTGAACATCCCAATGGTCAAAAAGCTAAATAAAGCAAGTTTATTGCTTGGTTCTGAACAGTGTTGGTTACCAGTGGTGTTACTTTAAATGCATTAAATTGACCATGGTGTGTGCGAGCAATGAAAAATCTGGAGTGTCCAAATTGGTGCATGCAGCTTCCATCATCAGGAAGCTTGCCAATGCACAAAATGTATTCCACTTGCCCACTTTCTGTGTATGTTACTGGTCACTTCTCAGTTCCACAATAACCAATTCATGACTCTCAAGAACCTCATTATTGCTAACACTCACAGAAAAATCTGCTGTTCCTCTTCATTCCCAGCCACCATTTCTCCTGATTTCAAAATACCAAAGTTTAACATTCAGTTACCAGAGTAGTCAGACATAGAACAATGTCATTCTGAAAGATTCTTTGAGAGGATGTTGTCTGAAAACATTTACTTGGTATTTCAAAGAAGTCCAGATGTAATTTACTAGCATACTCTTTATGCTTCATATTATTTTAACAATAAAACCAGTTTCTAGCCACATTACTTTATGCACTTTAAAACACAGCTCTTTGAAATTGGACATAAGAAGCTAAAGACCCAGGATAGCTATCTTGACCACAATGATTTTTCAATCCTGTAAATTAAAAGTTGTAGCTCTACTCAACTGTTCCAGCTAATCCTCTCAGTGCTGACCAGGATTGCATTTCAATAGCTGTCTAAACGACATTAAGAGCCTCCCTACTGCTGTGTTCCATTCTCTTGGCCCTTTTCATTACCAACTATGTATCTATGTTCAGATACTATTCATCGTAAAACACTTGCATGTTAGCCGTTTAAGTCGAATCCTTCTGCTCCCCTTAATATACACATTTTATTTAATTGAAACATTGCCATTTTGTTCATAAAGCAAAACAAACTGCTAGCTACAGTCTTTATTATTTGCTGTTCTCTTCAATCTTCCATGTTATCTGCAAGCTTTATCATGAAGGATTCTTTTCTCAAGTCACTGAAAGGCTTAGATATTGGCTTGGTAGAATCCTTAATGAAACTGTCCTTCCCACCCCTCCACTCTCAATGGTTCTGCACTGTAATTACAGACATACAATCAGTCTACAATATAAAAAACCCAAACCAAACTGCCTTTAGCAAGGACTTGAGCTCATAACTAATTCAGATATAGCTGTATGATGTTCTAGGCTACATACAACAAGTAATCATGCTAGGAGTTCTACGTAAACTCACCACAGAAGCAAACCACTCTCCTAAAATGATTTTCAGCTTAGTTTCTTGCTGCTACTACCCTAATTCTGACAAGTTGAGCCAATTTATAGATGCCTAAGCATATTTTATTTTGTATTAGCTATACCTAGCATAAATGCTAATAAAAAAGCATTAAACTTCCTAAAGATCAAACATTCCAGTCCCTTACAGTAATTCTATTATTGTGCTTGGATTGATATCGGGATGAGCAACCTCCCATTACCAGACACAATTTAGACGTAAAGAAAATAGAAAAGTAGCATTTATTGAATGCTTCGCTTCCTGCAGTGACAATACCACATCCACTCAGCACACTTCAGCTGATCAGTTTCCTCTTCTCTAGCATGTTTAACACTACTTCAATTTCTCCTTCTAATCCTTTCAAAATATTTTACATCTACTCTGTTTAAACTGAAAGAATTGATAGTGGTAAGTTACACATTTTCGAAGTATTTTCAGGTGAAGACGACTGGTGGGGTTTTTTTAAAGCAGTGTATTCTCCTCCCAGAGGCACAGACTTCCAGAAAACTAACAGAAGTATTCCAAATGCTCAAAGCAGCACCCAGTTACTTCAGTCTCATTGAAAGGCCCTCTCCCAACCAGTTTGGATCAATGGTTTTGACTTTGTGAAACTTATACTTAAACCCCAAACAGCATACCAAAAGATCTGGACTTCGCTGTTTTGAATGTGGAGTAACCAGTTCATGACCTGGTTAGGTGTCTACATTTGCAAGACAAGATCTAACAAAGCCTACACCTGTAGGATACCAGATCTTGGTAAACGGCTGTCCATAAAACTCCTCAGGATGCTTATGATGTGTAACACTCAACTTCACCAAAAATATGCATGTCTATTCAAACTAAGATGAAATACAAAAATTAAAGCCTTCAAGTACAGAAAACAAAAGACTTCTGTAAAAATCCCCAAAACTTCAAAGTACACAAAAGTACAATAACAAAAACAGAGACTAATTTTAGACTNTGCTGGCTCATGGTGAGCCTGTTGTCCACCAGCACTCCCAGGTCCTTCTCTGCAGAGCTGCTCTCCAGCAAGTCAACCCCCAGCCTGTACTGGCACATGGGGTTGTTCCTCCCCAGGTGCAAGACCCTACACTTGCCCTTGTTGAACTTGATCAGATTCCTCTCCGCCCAACCCTCCAGCCTGTCCATGTCACGCTGAATGGCAGCACAGCCTTCCGGTGAGTCAGCCGCTCCCCCCAGCTTTGTATCATCAGCAAACCTGCTGAGGGTACGCTATGTCCCTTCATCCAGGTCGTTGATGAATACGTTGACCAGGACTGGACCCAGCACCGACCCCTGGGGAACACCGCTGGTCACAGGCCTCCAGCTAGACTCTGCACCACTGATCACAACCCTCTGAGCTCTGCCATTCAGCCAGTTCTTGACCCACCTCACTGTGCACTCATTTAACCCGCTCTTCCTGAGCTTTCCTATGAGGATGTTGTACTAAGTTATCTTTGTCATTTGTCAAACATGCACATAAAAACTATCAACCATAGAACAATAACATTGCTTTCAGTCTATAGACAGCTTTACACACTAAAACTACTTCTCATTGCAGCCACTCAGTAACCTAAGCAGATCAGTACAAGATCTAGTGGAAGCTAGCAGCTGTCTTATCAAAAGTAGTAAAGCCATATTCAAAGTTTTACACTGTCTGAAGATTATCTAGTAATTAAGCTGTGTTGTATCTAGTACAATCACTTTCTGGCTTGCATATTACCAAGAGATCTAGTAGTTAAAAAAGCCTAGCTACAAAAGAATGTTCAAAACTGAGAACGGGTCTGGCTTTAAAAGTTGCTGTAAACAGTGTATTTTTGATGCAGTAGGGTAGGATCTTTAAAAAAAGTGTTACATCTCACCTGTACCAGGTATTTTTGGCTTCCATACATTACATACTGAGGGGCAAGACTGTAGATCATGTAACTTGTATGAAGACCTATCAACAGAAGTATCATACAGAGAAACAAGA